>CM077103.1:29637267-29652482 GCA_039619505.1 Cimex hemipterus | reverse complement strand
CTCTCTCTCTCTCTCTCTCTCTCTCTCTCTCTCTCTCTCTCTCTCTGTTTATTTTTCCCTCACTATCTTTCATCTCTCATTCTCGATCTCTTACTCCCGTTCTTTCTCTTTTCCTTTTGCCTCTCTCTTAAAATAATGTTAGCCGTATCTCTATACTAAACTATATACCCCTCTTTCTCTCACTCGTACTCTCCTCCTTTGTCTCTCTCTCTCTCATTTTTTCTCTTGTTTTCTTTTTCTTGCTTTCTCTAGTTCTGTCTCGCTCTCACTCTTTCTCTGTTTCACTTTCTCTCTTTCATTCTCCCTCTCTCTCTCTCTCTCTCTCTCTCTCTCTCTCTCTCTCTCTCTCTCTCTCTCTCTCGTTTTCGCTCTTCCATCATCCTATCACTCTGCCTCACACAGTCTGAGTTTTTCGTTTAATGTAAAACAATTATAATAATAAAGCTTGTTGAGAACTAAAATATTATAATAGGAAATAGAAAATTAGATAGATATACAAAACATTAATACGTAATTATTCCGAAATCGTGAGATGCGGTCTGGTGTGATGTAGATTTCAGAAAAACATTTTCTCTAACGTGCCAACGTTTCTATCTTTATTGAGATCATCTTCAGGACTCAAAGGTTTGTCTTCTGTGTAACTATGTCATTCTTGCATGTTGTGTTGAGAGTGCCCCGAAACGTTGGCACGACAAAGAAAATGTTTTTCTTAAACCTACATCACACCAGACCGCATCTCACCATTTCGAAATAATTATCGATTAACAGACACTAATAATCAACACACATTAATATGCAATATTTTAACATAATTTGTTATATTTTTATCCTGCGACAGCCTCTATACTTGAGATCATTAGACTGCGCGCAACGCAACTTTCGCCTGTCGGTTGTGCTGATGTTTTTCACTGACTCCCGGACATACTCACCTCCAATTGGTCGTCGTTCTCCCTGACGGCAAAACGGTCATACCGGAGGGACAACCGCTACTCCGATCCTGAACAAATGTTTATCGAGGTACTCGTGCCACGTAGTCTCCCAGAAACATGGAACCTCCAAATCCTATTTTAGGTCGGATGGTAAGCTAATATTCCTCATACTTTCCCATCTCTTTCCTTCTGCCGCCTAGGAGTGTCTTACATGACCTTTCAATTCAATGAGGCTTAGCACTTATATCTGGCTAGTCTTTATGCGAGCTTTCCCGAAGCATCTACCCACCCGTTTCCGCGCAATCCGCAGTGGCTGAAAATACACTAAAGCACTATTTCTTTTTCATCTGACCGGCTTTTTTAATCAGTAAGGTGCAGTTGATTGCATCGGGGTGCTAAAGTTAGAATCCCCCCATTTAACTCAGAAATTTCTGCTATAGAATCAACTAGGATTACGAACTTATTTTCAGCTCGGTTGTCAATCAAACGAAGGCAAAATAAATGTCCCTGATCTCCCCACCGAATTTGGTCGCAACTCTACCCACTGACTCTGAAATCGTGACAAGGTAGTATTTTCTATTTTAGATTTTTTGGGCAGAAAGAATACTGCTCTCCGTCTCCTGCTCATTGTTGATCATAATTTCTTCAGCCCTGTCAAAGAAACTATACTGCGTTTTTAGTCTTTTTCGCGACCTAATATGACTTTTGCAATAATTGATTTCTAATCTTTTTAATATTTTGAATGTGATGATTGCTAGCCTTTCTCTGCGCCGCTCAAGGCTTTACAGATTGCTCTATATCTTAATGGCTGCTATAGATTTAATAGGTTGCCATAGGTGGCCCACTGGTGATAACGCGCAATGTTTTATTTTACATTTTGTCTAAGCGCGTTGACGTCGCATCCGATGCAGTAATTAGCAATTTCCCACCGTACTCTTCGGTTGGGCGGACATTCTAAGTACCATTTGCGAACACCTTCATTTTTTCCCAGTTAATCTGCTAAGCAGTCGGATTCTTTCTTTCCTTTTGTTGCTAACTGTTCAGTGTGTTTAGTCCAACTTAATGTCGAAAGGTATGACTAGAAAAGTAGCGTACGTTTACGTCTTCGATTTTCGGTACCAAGCCTTAGGGAGACTTAATGGCTCGTGGTAGAGAGGGTGAACTGTTGTAAAAAGATTTAGGCACGTATACTATCATTTTGTTTGTGTTGGTCCATGCATGTAGTCATGGGCAGCATTTATACTTCGTGCTAGGGCAGGAAAATGGCTGGAAGTGCCTCGAAAGACGAGGTCGTCCGCAAACAAAATAATTAATGTTAGTGAAAAAAATAAGTGAGATAAACCGAACAAAAATATTAAACGTTCAATTTTTTCGATATGATTTTCGTTTAGAAGAAATTTTATTTCATTGGATGTAAGTTGATGAGAAAAACGAGATAAAAAGATCACATGGCAAGACTTAAACAATGTCCTCTATTTGTGCCAATTAGGTTCAGCATCCTACTTGCTGGTAACTCACAGCATCTCTTTTGTTCCAGATTCCCGTTAACACAAAAGGGAATTTTTATCTAAGAGCGAAGGACTTTTTCTGTCTCGTGTCTCGGGGAAAGGAGGGCATTGTTGGCCAAACGTTGGCCTGCTGGTGATTTGAACAAGTGATTACGCGTAGAGATATAGCCACGATAGTGTGGCAAACTCTCGTAAAACAATGTAACGCTGCCAGTGACACTCAATATGTCAGTTGCCGCACCACCCTTCTATTGTCTGGTCGGTTTTTAGATAAACAGCCCTTCATGCTGTTAAAGATTTACTGCGCCTAGGGGAAACGGGAAGGGGGTTTATTAAAAATTCCAAACGGTGGCGCTCGAATTCACAGGCGTTCCTCGATTCGGAGATAATATTCGAAAGGGCAAAGCATGTCTGGGTCTAAAAATAGGAAAACCACCGTGTGCACGATGGAGGTAAAGGGTTGGCTGTGCTCGATCAGACGACAAACCTCCCGTTTGCTGGCAAATTCGGCGGAACTAATGGCTCGCCTGTCAACCGATAGGAAGACCCCTCTGCCTTTCGTTTTATTAAGCAGCTACCTGTCGCAGAATCGTTTAAAGAATCCCTTTCGTTTCCCTTACACCTTCGCTCAGCATTGAAGCGTTACACCGATTGATTAGCACCTTGAATTTTAATAATTCTTTCAACCTGAAATTCCATTTCCCGACCACAAAAATGTATGCAGTCCACTTATTTTTAATCCACTTTCTTTAAATGACACACTTAAATTACGCATAGCTTTACACTTCAAAAAAATCATAATGATTGAGTAATTACTTTCTATCAGCATGTTATTATTTTTCCCGATTTGTGGTCGAAAGTATTTCTTCCTTTAGCACTTAAATTTTCGTCTATTGTGCCATGTGTTGCTTTTTAACATAGAGTATGTATTAATTAAATCCTGTCATGAATAAACCAGACGCTCCTATTATTTTGGTTGTAAGACACGTGTGACTTCTTATCGACCCGTCTGTATGTCTGCCTACCGACATCCATTCTCTTAATATACATAGTTGTCTCTCTTCTATCTCTCTCTCTCAATCTATCTTTCTATCCCTCCCTCCCTTGCTCTCTCTCCACTCACTCTCTCTCACACACACACACACCCACACACAAAACCTTCTTATATATCTGTCAACTTTGTGTTTAGTTGTTTAGTATCTTTATTATATGTACGTCTTTTTTCTTTCTATTAATCTATTTTTTTGTCTGTCTATTCTTACTCTGATAAATTCTTTCTTCTAGAACTTGTTATGCCTGTACAAGTATTTTTGTATGGTTATCTCTATTTCACTCCCTCTCTCTCTATCTTTCTCGCTCTCTCACTCTCCTTTCGCCCCCTCCTTCCCTCCATCACGCCATCCTCGCTCCATACATCCATCCAACCATCCCTCTCTCCTTAAATTTTATTATAAGTAATTATTTAATTAGAGAAAAACAGGCGCGTTGGTCGGGATCATTCATGCGAGCTAAATATTTATAATATTATATTATACTATTGAATTGAGGAAGCAAATAACGCAGTTTAATTAATTTGTTCAGCTGGATCCCTCGCAAACTGCGTTGATCAAATATTGGCGCTCGGATGCGGATAGCCTGTTGGTAAACTATTTTGCAAAGTCGAACTCTGGATACATGTTAGTCAGCAAAACGGTTTCAACATCGATTTTCCGCTTTTGGCCAAACCATTAATACCCCGAGATATCTCCAAGACAAATGTTTACATTCTAATGGGGATAACAAAATGATATACAACTGCAAGTATAATATTGGTTGCCTGGGATAATCGGTGCGCCGCATTCGCCAGGTGTTCCATTGAAAGCCAAGTCTTGTTTTACGATTTGTTTTTTTTTTTTACTTCTTTTTAATTCTTTTATTTTTACCCCTTTCTCAAAAAAATAGTATCGAACAATGTTTTTTAAAATTATGAAACAATTAATTTACTATTAATTACAATTTCCAGTATTAGAAGTATCGACCAAGTTTTACTTACGGACACTCAAGATAAAGGTATGTTCATGAAGCAGAAAACAAATTTAATTGTTACTGCCAAGCTTTGGATTTATTTTGAGGTTACTATTAGGACAAAATACTCTTTTATTTCCGACAATTGGCTATGTTGGGTCATCATAGAAATTTGACATCACCAGTAAAAACTAAACATGTTTTTACGATGTTTAGCCCTGATGATGACCTTAAAATAGGTCGAAAGCTGGTACCAGCAACTGAATTTGCTGTCTTCTTCATGACAATAACTGGATTCAGAGTGTTTTTCAATTACAATGATAAATAGGTTCTTGGTTGAAGAGGTTCAAGAATATTTCGTTTTCCCAACATACAATGTCCGAAAATAGCGTTTTACCAATAATTTAAGATCAAGAAAAACACATTTTCGAAAAAGTGTATTGGTGATTATCTGACCACTACTACTAACTACCACCACCCATTATCGTTACAAGTTTGATCAAAATTTTTAGCGTTCTCTGAGTGGTTTCACCCATAAAAATAAATAGGAGAATAGGATGACATACCCTACTTTTATGTAATTTAAATTTTCTTTTCTTGTGAGAAGAAACCTTTTCTTTGTTTCTTTTTAAATCTCTTTCTTTGAATTCTCGGAGGGTACTCACATTCTTATTAATTGATTATTCGGCAATCGTGACATGTAGTCTTCTGTGAGGTACGTTTTAGAAAAACATTTTCTTTATCGTGCCAACGTTTCGATCTTTACTGAGATCATCATCAGGGCAGGGGATTTACAAACATTTTTTATAAACATATAAAAAATATTTTTTCGCATTGTATAACTTTTTGTACACATCTAACATGCATTTGTTAAATTTAAACAATGTTTATTTCCCACGCTTAAAGATGATCTCAATAAAGATCGAAACGTTGGCACGATAAAGAAAATGTTTTTCTGAAATCTACATCACACGAGACCGCATCTTACGATTTTCGAATAATCATCGACTAACGGTCACTAATCATCACTCATTTTTTAAAATTGTATGATGAATTTTTCTTGGTAGTTTCGTTCGTGAATGTTAAACATTACTGGCCCATTCTGGAGTTGAGTGATCGGACAGATAAAACTTTCAGGATATACGAAAGGCATTCACAGTGCACAAAATATGTGCTGAAATTGATTACATCTTAACAGTCCCTACAGAGGCTGTTTTCTGCTAATAGCAATATTTTTATTTCTATAACGCCTGTTATCACAGCTAGCAATTATCCTGAGCTTTGTTCAGTTATTATATACTGCTACCCTCAACACGACACGCAAGAATGGCACAATTACAGAGAAGACAAACACTTTGAGCTCTGAGGATGATCTCACTAAAGATCGAAACGTTGGCACGATAAAGAAAATGTTTTTCTGAAACCTACATCACACGAGACTGCATCTCACGATTTCTAAATAGCTATTCTGTTCAGTCTTTTCCCTGCCTCTATTTTTGTATGTTGTTCCACCAAGTATGAATCTAAACACGATGAATTCGACATTCGCTCCATTTTTCATCAGCTACGAATTGTACCTAGGTTCTGTTGAGATCCGTTGCTGGTCTCTCAGACTTTATTCTTCTGCCTTGTTGTGCCCCCTAGGAAGCAGTAAAAAGAAAGTCTGTGCGATCAACCAACCTTTGCTATGAAACGCACTCAAGTGGATTACGGTTGTGGACAAACGACAGTTTGTTCTTTATTCCTTATTCTCGGAGGGTACTCACATTATTTTTAAGTGTGTGAAGAATTTTTTTATTTTGCAGACATTGCCGAACCATCTTGGAGTTGGACAGGACATATTACGCTCCCAAGATATTTGAAAAAGATATATCTGTGAACCTTTCGGTCCCATTTTTGACCATTACCGGAGCCTTAATTCATGGACTTGACTCTTATTGAGATGTGAGGGTTTTAATATAGCAATGTTTGAAAATATTACAACATTATCAGTAGCGATAAATTATTCGTTTTTTAAAACGAATTGTGCTTAATTGAGAATAACTAGAAATGAATTACTGTGAAAATAATTAATGTGTTCGGTAAAAGCGCAGCGATACACTGATCATAAGATTTTCTCGAAATTCTTTTTAGGATCATATGATCTTAAACAGTAAAAATCTTATGACTAGTGTATATTAAAAAGTATATTATATTGTCAATTAAATTATTATATTCTTAATTAAACTATTTTATTTTCTTTTAATTAGAAATATTATAAAATTTCTTTATCTCTCTTTATGTACATATATCAAAAATAAAACTAGAGGAACGAGTTGTTTATAAAGTTTTCCCTGAATAACTCACTCAACTCTTCAAGATCATCTCGAACTGACACGTCTGTATAAATTTGGCTTCCTGCACCATATGTTCGAAACAAGAAAAGTTGAATATTTCAAAGCTTTAAGAAAAGAGGATAAGTGCTGGTGGAGACGGCCGTTCTGAAGAGGCGTCCTGTTAATCAAAACATGTCTGCCTCCGGTCGAGACGTTCTTCTGTACTTTGTACTTCCATAAACACTTCTCCCTAGCCCTTTGGCACGTTCAATTTATAAAATAAACAAGGGTGACTTCAGTCACTTTTAACAAGGGTCCGGTGGAGCTGAGAGCGGCGACCTTCTGGCCAGGTTGTCCGTGAAACGAGCCAAAATAGACAAGCAGAGGACGATAAGGAAAAAACTTCAAATTTGTGCATTTCGTCCGTTCCTATGTTATACTAGTTTGTAGCCAATTGTGTATACATTTTTACGTTTTGCAGTTGATGTTTGTATTTATGAAGAATTGCATTTGTATGAACAAAACTGACAAAACAAAATAACAGGAACATTGAAGATTGCGAGTCGCAGATTCAACAGATAGGAAAGCGAAGAAAGACGTATTAACACTGTTTTAGTCGATCCAAAATCTATTTTATTTCTTTAGATTTATGTCATATTAAATTTCAAACTTGATGAGTAAAAAAACCTTTTGGTATATGATAACAAATACTTTGTAATAGCAATTAATTCCTCTCAATTGTGTTTTGGTCCTCCGGGCCGGATCGTTTTTTATATTATTATTGTTTTAGCCAAAGCAATTCGTGTGTGGTCAGTGATCAAAAATACGTTGCTTTTATTATTTATCGATCGTATTTTTACTTATCATTGGTTGCTGGTTCTCTTTTTAAACTATCCGTCATATATTATATGTATTTATATTTCTTGTGCATTGATTTTCAAACATGATGAATGTTTGAACCTTTAAATATAGACAACTAGTTTGTAATAGCAATCAACTACGGCCAACTGTCTTTTGGTCCTCCGGGCCGGATCGTTTTTCCGATCTTATTGTTTTAGCTAAAGCCATGGGTGTGAGGTTAGTGATCAAAAGGACGTTGTTCTTTGTTATTTATAGTACGTACTTTTACTTATCATTAGTTTCTAGTAGAATTTTTAGATTATCCGTCACATGTTATATTTATTTACTTTTCTTGTGCATTGATTTTCAAACATGATGAATGTTTGAACCTTTAAATAATAATCGTAATAGCAATCAACTACGGCCAACTGTCTTTTGGTCCTCCGGGCCGGATCGTTTTTCCGATCTTATTGTTTTAGCTAAAGCCATGGGTGTGAGGTTAGTGATCAAAAGGACGTTGTTCTTTGTTATTTATAGTACGTACTTTTACTTATCATTAGTTTCTAGTAGAATTTTTAGATTATCCGTCACATGTTATATTTATTTACTTTTCTTGTGCATTGATTTTCAAACATGATGAATGTTTGAATCTTTAAATAATAATCGTAATAGCAATCAACTACGGCCAACTGTCTTGTGGTCCTCCGGGCCGGATCGTTTTTCCTGTATTATTATTATTATTATTATTTTAACCAAAACCAACGATGCGTGGTGAACAATCAGAAATGACATTGTTCTTTTCTGTTTATTGTTCGTATTCGTATCTATCGTTGATCATAGTTATTCAGATATCGTGAGATGCGGTCTGGTGTGATGTAGGTATCAGAAAAACATTTTCTTTATCGTGCCAAATTTTCGATCTTTTACTGTGCACCGATCGTAAACCGATGTTTTTCTTCATTCTGATTTGTACTTCTTATTGGTACTGTTTTTAGTTTATCTTTTATGTATTTCATTTATTTCATGTTTCTTTTAAAACTTGCCGACTGTCTGAATTTGTTATATAGAGAACATGCTTCATAAGGTTGATTAATTACTCTACACCATATTTTGGTCCTTTCTACCCGATTGTTTTTGCCTGGATTAGCCTCATTATTATTGTTCCAACAATATCCCTTTGTGTGATGGCGCGTCGGAAACGACTATGGAATTTATAGTTTATAGTTCATGTATGTACTTTTCAATGGATTCATTAACTGCATTCTTTCAAACCTCGATGTCAAAGAAAAGACGATATATTCGAATCTTTAAAGATTAAGGATTTTTTCTAGTTTATAGGAGTTTTGTCTTATTGGCTTACTTATTATATGCCATTATTTTGGGGTTTGAATTATATTTCCTGTTGCAATAATAACCTAGGCCGTCAGAGGAAGATTAATTGTTGTTGTAATTTACGGTTACCCTTTTTTTGACCAATTTATTTAATTTAATTTTTACTTATCAATCCAAATTCCGCAAACAATCGTTTCATTGTATCACAGACGGACATTTTTCCTAGGGGCAGTGAAAGAGACGTTGTAACTCCCTTTGTCCCCTTTCCCGCTGCAATTAACTTATTAATTAAACTTTCCGGAAAAAAAAAATCTGAATCGCGTTTTATTTATTTACATCTCGACCCCACGCTTTTGACGATGGTTCAAGATCAAACGGTGCCCGTATGTTCGGGAATTGTGGGAATTGGTGGAAGCGTTCGAAGCACGTTATTAGCCATGGTGCCTGGCGCTGCACGCGAGCCGTAATTGTGGATAATTTAACGGCGTAATTCCGTGATTCGGGTTCGACTGGAACGGGAAAAACACCGGGGCGATCAGCGCTGGAGATAGAGATGCAAACAAGAAGCGAATAATTCGCCGCACCCGTCAGGACGAGCATCAAAAATTGGGCCGCCGCCGCCGCCGCCTCCCACAAAGGTGAAAACACGAGAAAACAACGATTTTTCCAATGAACTTTCCCACTTGTGAATATATTACGGAAAACGCCATATTTCTACATAAGAACACAAGATCAAATCAAATTTATACCTACTCATTGTTTACAGGGTGTCAGTTTTCAATGGCCCGGCTCAATTTCTCTTGAGCCAATGAAGCTCTCAATAAAACAAAAAATGCGTGTTGAAAAAGTTTTAGTCTAGTTTCAAAATTTTTTTGCAAAATAATTATACATGGTTGATGGTACCGCAGGACCAGTTCAACTTCAAAATTTCAAATCCTATAAATCATTTTAAAGGTTTTTCTGTTTTAAAAAATGATAAAAATTTGAAATTAGACTAAAAAATATTAAACAAATAATATTTGATTTTTTGATAGCGTCATAGGTTCAAGAGAAATTCAACCAGACCATCTAAAAAGGACATCCTGCATAAAAATAAAATTACATATTTCAATAAAAATTAAATTATTAAATAAAATAATTAAAGTTTTTAGTTAAGACAGCTTTAGGTAGGTTTAGTAGACATAGTAGACTTCTAGCCGAAGATCCTGGGTTCGAATCCCGCTCGTGGCGCTGACGTTTTTATCACAACTAAAAGCCTTAATTATTTGAAAGATTGGTTAAGCAGACAATGAAAATTAGTAAAATTATTAAATAAATTTCTACCAAGACCAAGCTAGGTTCCACATATAGGCAAAAAAACAATTAATTATTCTTTTGATCTAAATTTTTTGGTTGAAATGAAAAATTTATGTCACGAGCGAATTTCGAATATATTAAAATTAATTTTTGTCGCAACTTATTTGTTCTACATACATTGTTAACCTGATGTTCTCAGGAAATATTCTAGTTAAGACAAAAAAAATTAAAAAATTCTATTTTTAAATTAATTCTATTCGCTATACCTCAGGACTTCGGGGGATTTTAAAGTGTAGGTAAGGTTTGTGCTGTGTTTATGTTACTTGATTGAAATGAATATAATTTATAACTTCAAATAATTAAGGTTTTTTAGTTGAGATAAAAAAAGTCAGTGCCGCGAGCGGGATTCGAACTCACGGCCTTCGGCTAAATATGCCGCTGCTTTATCACTTGAGCTATCGTGACATAGATCCACTCGAACATTTGCTTACCTTCTCATCCTACAACCGTTAAAATTTTCCCTCCTTTTTGCCATTTTTCAAATTTTTATATTTTTTATAGAATTGATACTTCCTATTTTCACATATTCCTTAGATCTTAATGATCTAGTTATTATTCAGCAAACCTTTCATTTACAAAACCTTTTCAACATTTCAGCTTAATGAACTAAAACCAAATTTTGTACTTAGTACATTAGCCGAGCGGAAGTCGGAATAATGCTAATGGAAAAGAAATTGGTTGCATGGATAAAATATCACACAAATGTCCAAATACGACATAGTATATCAGTTCAAAAAGAACTTAGAAACCAGCAGCAAAAGAACCCACTGTACACATGAGTACCAAAGAAAGTTCTGAAGTAGATTCACAAACTCAATCAATAATCGTACTGCCAGACTGAATGTATTATCAGCTACTATATAGACGACAAAATGAAAATGTTTTTCCATTTACAATACCACCGCGGTTAAGAGGAAACTGTAACAAACTCATTTTGTACGATAATGACCTGATGACCTGACAGTGTTGGACTCGACAAAATATATGGAGGAACGCATCACCACGTCCAAGCTGTTACCCTTCATCTTCCAGAAATTGGTATCTACAGCAAAAAATTTAAAAAAAAACATTTAACAATTTAATTAAAAATTTATTGAGAAAATTTTAACTTAAAAGTGTAGTTAAATGTAAAAATATTGTAGGCAATATGTCCGTTAAATTATGATCGCTAATATGGTAGTCTTTTATAGAATCATACAAGCACACAGAAGACAAATAAAATCGATTGTGGAATAATGTAATAAATTTTAAAAAAATTTTTGTTTAGGTTTATGATATTATATTACCCATGTATCAAATATATATATATTTAACACGATACCCCCGCTTAGCGACGCAAGTGACAAGGGACCCTAGCCGATGCACGCGCCCCATGTCACCTGCCTACCTTTCAATCACACCTCAATACAACTTCCCTTATGAAACTGTAAATTAGTTGGTATACGTCTCTTCTCCCGGATGTAATTAAAGTTTCCAATGAGAAAGGTCTGGCCACTCGAACCAAGGCTTCGATGCCGCTGATGAGATGCTGTCCAATGTCCTCGTATTCTGCGCATTCCACAATTATATGGTTCATGTCCTCTGTTCAATCACAGGAACCAAAATTGGCAGATTCTCTCACACCGATCTTATGTTTATAGGACATGGCCGCTTCTGATCCGTGTGATCACTGTATGGAAGTGGCGAGTTGCTCTGCATCCTTGAAACCAGGGAGATTTGGGCACCACGGGGAACCTAGACCGATACAGCGATCCGCCTGCGGATCCATTATGAAAATCCTGCTACTCGGATAGCTAGCTCACTTTGAGTAAACGTGTACAATAGGGTTTTTTGTAATTATATTTGCAGAATTCCGCTGTATCGATAGCCTGTTTTGCCTTTACATCTACCAGCTCATTCCCACGGATCCCTGAATGCCCTCTAATCCAGGATAGAGTTATATTTTTTCCGCTGTTGACCAGTTCCCTATACACTAGCAAAATATTTACATGGTCCAGTTTCGAATTGGCAATAAGAGTTGTTCGCAAAAATAAAAATTTCAACTTTTTATAAAAGCAAAACTGTAGCTATTTAAAAAGAAAAACCTTTTATAAAATAATAAACCAATTAAAAACAAAATTAACGCTCATCATTTATGAATTTTATCTAGTTGTGAATGTTTCTGATGATAAATATGATGAAATATGGACCCAAGTAGTTTAAATTGATAAAAAAAATTGTTTATACTAACCACATCGTAGACAGCACATTATTCATCATAAATACCGATTATTTCCTGTTATGTCCTCACGGATAAATGTTAATCATCCAAACAGTAACAGTCAGCATTAAGCATTAGATCTTAATTAAGTGCATGCTTATAAAATACAAGAGTTTGTTCGTTTTTTTGTTTTTTTTAAGTCACCGAGTTCGAATTCCTTTTCATAAAAACAATGTTACCATTTTAAAAAATTGTTTGAGTCTATTTTAGAATACATCATTTTGTGTACAACTTTAAGAAAACGTTGTAAATAGTAACAATGCGGTTGTAAAAAACAAATAAAAATCTTTAAAAAAAGTAAGGATGAGAGAGAGAGAGAGAGAGAGAGAGAGAGAGAGAGAGAGAGAGAGGGAGAAAGAAATAGAGAAAGGGAAAAAGAAAGAAGATAGTAACAAAGGAAGGGGGAGACAGAGAGAGACAGAGAGAGAGAGAGATAGAGAGAGAGAGAGAGAGAAAATAAAAATGTATCTGAACATAGAGTCGTAGCCATGACAAACGAGAAAGAAAAGAACGAGAAATAAAGAAAAAGAACTAAATAAACAGATAAACATAGAACGTAAGTGAAAGTGGTATGAGAGGGATTTTGATATGATTTTATAAACGATTTATTTTTACAATTTGACTTTTCTTTCACTCAAAGAGAAACGAACATTTTGCAATGCTTAATTAATCATATAAAATAAAGCATTCGTTCAACCGTAATAAATCAATAAAAAACAATCATACGAATGTATGATTACAAAGTATAATAACATTGTTAAAGATTAGCTATATATACATAAAATTAAATTTTCATTGTCTGTAACAAACCAATTAAGAACAAATCCTGAAATGAAATTGTAATTTGGTTAAAAATAACATACAATAAACCGTAAATATTTTGTAATGACAAATAGAACAGGTAAATCGTTATATGGATGCAGAGGAAGAGGGAGGGAGACAGAGAGAGACACACACACACACACAGAGAGAGAGAGAGAGAGAGAGAGAGAGAGAGAGAGAGAGAGAGAGAGAGAGAAAGAAAGAAAGAGAGAAAGAGGGAGAGAATATATTATGAATTTATGTATTTCACTTATGATAATACCACAACAAATACTGTATTAAACAACGTAATACATGCTTATGAATTATGCTGTATACATTTTAGTGTATGCAATATATGTATTATTATATGATAATTGTTTGTACTTGTTATTTTTTATATTTAAGGTAAATTTGACTTGATATATAAGGAGCTACTGTATACCAGGAAAGATCTCATAACTTACTAACATTTATAAAATAGATCAGAACAGAATTATGTTTCTGTCAATATTTCAACACCGAAGCTGCGAGATCTTCCGGACCCTCTCTAATTTTGAATTTGGGTTTTCCCAAAACTTGTACAAATTCATTTTCTGAGGCCTATTGCTAATTTACAAAGGATTTATTAAACATAAGAATTTAAAATCGATATATTGTTTTGGTGAAATATTTTTTATTTGGACCTATAAAATGGTGTAAATTAATATTTCAATCGAAGTCAACTTTATTATGCATCAAATGGAAAATTTAATTAGTCTATTACCATTTTGTACGTTAGATATCGTAGCGTTACATATTGTGCGCGTCGGTTAATCTCCAGGAGCCATGCAAATTTGAGAAAAATTCCTGGATTTAAAATTCCCTCAGGGCGAAAAAAAAAATGCAAATACAAATTTCAAGCGTCTTGAAAAGAAGTATAAAGTCTTGACCGTATTACTAAACTGGTCTTTTTTCCTGGGCATTTTATGTAAGAGAACAAGGGAGTAAATTATATTCCTTGAATTTTCTCTTGCTGTTTCACCAAGGGGTACAAATATTATTTTAATGATGCAATGTAATACGGGAGTATTTTCTTCTACGCACAAGTGCATTTTAAACTTCTTTGTTTACTTTTAAGGAAAGTGAGTTTTTTTTTTAAATCTACGTCAACCCGGGCAAATATCAAGGGTGTTCTTTGTAAGTTTGAATCAACAAGGAAATAATAAACGATGAATCACGGGATCAATAGTTGACTATCGATAAGGACATCAAACGCAAAATAAAACGAAAACCCAGCAATGCGTTTTTCTTTAGACAAAGAAATTAGTAAGGTCGTTGAATTCGATTTCCAGACATTCTTATAGGCACTCCAATCACCAGAAAAGAATGAACCCATAAATATTTGGTTTTATAACAGCCAACATTTACGAGTAGAATATATCAAAGTGTATTCAGAAATGAGTGGATCGAATACTGTAACATGATTGAATCATTCGTTGATTATCCGATAAAGCTGTTCTCCTTGAGAGAGAAAGTTGGATAATGGATTTGCCTTTCGTACGAGAAAATGACCCGATAACTTGCAAAATATCAATCAAAGGGACGACTAAGTTATCACCGCCCTTTGATGGGATACATTCAGCAGAACTTCTGGTATGATTAAATATAATTACTGTATCACTTTCTGGAAAGGCTATATTTGTGAATAGCTCCCACACAACATAAACTTTCTCCGTCAATCTCTCAGTGATATCTATTTCTCGCTCCGTCTCTCTCTCCCTTTCTTTCTCTCTCTCTCTCTCTCGCTCTCTCTCTCTTTCTCTGTTTTCTCTCTCTATCTCCCTCTCTCTCTCACTCTCTCTCTCTCCCCTATCCCCCACTCACTCCC
>CM077103.1:29578435-29636867 GCA_039619505.1 Cimex hemipterus | reverse complement strand
CTCTCACTCCCTCTCTTTCTTTCTCTCTCTCTCCCTCTCTCTCCCTCTCTCTCCCTCTTTCTCTCTCTCTCTCACTCCCTCTCTTTCTTTCTCTCTATCTCCCTCTCTCTCTCACTCTCTCTCTCTCTCTCCCCTATCCCCCACTCTCTCCCTCCCTCTCTTTCTCTCTTATTCATTAATTTTTCTTCATGACTTTCTCAATGATTAAGTGATAACTTTTCTCTCCCCCTCTATTGCACTTTTCCCTTTCTCCCACTCTCACTGCTTCTTTATTTGTGCACCTTTCTATCTACCATTTTTACCTGTCTAACTAATTCTTCTTTTCTTTCCCTCCCTCTGTGACATTCTGTCTCTTCCTCCCTCCCTTGTTGTCCCTTTTTCTATCTCTCTCCTGCCTAACTATCTACGTACTTGGCTAACTAATGTTTTCCCATGTATCTCGTTATGTCTACTACTGAACTTTTTTTTAGCAGTTTATCCTTATTGGCTTAGTCTCCAGACACGATTCGACCTTTCGCCAACTCCAGCGGTCTCTATATTATTTGAACAGTTCCGATATCACGGGTTTGGTTTTTTGCAGTATTGCAATTTTTTACTTAATTTGAGATGATACAATATGTACAAATAATATATACTTTTGTAAAAAAAACTATTGGGCATTAACGTAAAGTCCCTCTGCCCATTGTTAATTAGAGCATTAGAATATTAACGTAACTAATTAATTTACACTGTTACATTGGTCAACTGATAAAAAAGTAAATTTACAAAAAATAAAAAGTTAATGATAAAAAATAAACATATTATCGGTTCAATTAACGTAAATATCTTTTTTCACTCTTAGATTTAAGTTGCACGTGTAAGCAAGCAATACGCCAACAACAAGCAACCTACCGGTTTAGAAGTTAAATTCGTGATGGAAATTTTCCAAATTCTCCAGGCTTCTACTTTGAATGTATAAATAATTATTTCATTTTTTTTACAATTTCCTTCAGAATTAGGCAAATGTCTTCTCTTGCCTTCAAATAGTACATGGAAATTTTTGTTACTTTCTCCCTCTCTACGGTGTAATATTTTCACTCCAAAGGAGGATATCTACTTGGACTACATTTCATTGTTGGATGTCGCGCTTGGTTCAGCCAGGTCCGAATGTCTTTTTTTTTTTTTTAATTCGCGTGTTTACATTCGACCCGACACTTTTCGCGTGACTGGGAACCGAAGAAAACTTGTTAACAGGCTTGTTTCAAATAGAAAAAGACAGCTCGTCCCAACTCGGCCCAGTTTGTAATTAACGTAACCGGTCTGTTTTTTTATGCTCACTTTAATTACTGCCAAATTCAATCGATATCAATTATTGCCGATGGTTTAAACATCGTAAACGGAGAAGAACCATCGTGATAAACTGCCCCAACCCATGAGGTATTGAATCCGATGGTATTCATATCTGGATATTAAACGACCTCTGATGCTATCGGCTCAATTGACATGTGGCAGACTGCCCGTCTCAATTGTTAATTTTGCGTTAATAAATATTCAAGCTCTCAACAAATCTGTTATTACGAATTTTTAAAACGAATTGAAAATAAACAATCGCAATGATAAACCTGTAAAATTTAAGACTCTTTTAAGAAAAAACAATAAAAAAAAGTTTAGACATTGTAATATAAGAAATAAATACAATTATTGAAAATTTACGCATTATGTACCAAGCTTATTAATCGGTTGGTGCCACAATTAAAGACATAAAACTCAAAATAAATTATCATTTAAACTACTAAAAATTAAATCTATAACTTGAAAATATCCAAGATAAACACAAGAAAAAAGTTTAACAAAAGGTCCGACGTACTTATGGTCGTTTCTTACAGAATCGACCTTCATTAATCAATTGGCCGGTAAACTCACAAGAAACAAAATAAACGAACAAAAAAAAAAAAAAAATTCAAATGAATGTTCCAAGCAGAAAAAACTGCATATTTTATAAAAGTTCGATTTATTTATACACGATACTCAAAATAAGCAGGATAAAAGGATGGAAAAGTTTGTGTACATATTTATGACAAGTTTCTTATAAAATGGGCCTTCGTTAAGTGATTAGTTCAAGAATGGATCTCCTAAACCTCAAAAGAAGGAAGATAAATAATTTCGAATAAAAGTTTGACGTATTTCTGCTCGTTTCTCATAGAATGTATTTTGCAGATTCGACTAGGGCAAGGTTCAGCTGGTAAACCTCAAATTAAGCAAGATTTTAAAAGAAAATGTATACTTCAAAGAAATTTTCAATTATGTTTACACGTAACCCAACCCAAGCAAGGTAAAACGGGAGAAAAAATTTTTGAAAGGATTTCCGACATATTTATGACATGTTTCTTATAATATGGGCCTTCATTAAGCGATTAGTTCAAGAATGGATCTCCTAAACCTCAAAAGAAGCAAGATAAACAATTTCGAATAAATGATCGACGTATTTCTGCTCGTTTCTTATAGAATGTACTTTGCAGATTCGATTAGGACAAAATTCAGCTGGCAAACCTCAAATTAAGCAAGATAAACAATTTCGAATAAAAGTTTGACGTATTTCTGCTCGTTTCTCATAGAATGTACTTTGCAGATTCGACTAGGGCAAGGTTCAGCTGGCAAACCTCAAATTAAGCAAGATTTTTAAAAAAATATATACTTCAAAAAAATTTTCAATTATGTTTACACGTAACTCAACATAAGCAAGGTAAAACGGGAGAAAAGATTTTTGAAAGGATTTTCGACATATTTATGATATGTTTCTTATAATATGGGCCTTCATTTAGCGATCAGTTCAAGAATGGATCTCCTAAACCTCAAAAGAAGCAAGATAAACAATTTCGAATAAATGATCGACGTATTTCTGCTCGTTTCTTATAGAATGTACTTTGCAGATTCGATTAGGACAAAATTCAGCTGGCAAACCTCAAATTAAGCAAGATAAACAATTTCGAATAAAAGTTTGACGTACATATTTCTGCTCGTTTCTCATAGAATGTACTTTGCAGATTCGACTAGGGCAAGGTTCAGCTGGCAAACCTCAAATTAAGCAAGATTTTAAAAATATACTTCAAAAAGTTTTTCCTTTCAAGCTTATTGTTACTATATTTTTTATTACAAAAGATAAACACTATTATTTTAAGATTTTTTGCCGTCATAAACACGTGATGAACATTAAACGTTATCGTCATCATTTTCGGAGCGTCTGGTCACGCTCGTTTTATTATTTTAGTCGTACATTCACAGAACAATAAATGTAAACAAACACGTCCTCGCATAAGGTAAAACTTTAAATAAATGAAGTGGCGTTTCAAATAGTATTTTTCAACCTTGGATTTAACAATTATAGTAGCATGAGTAACAAGAAATAATAAATGTTTATTTTTATGAATGTTATGTTATTTTTATATATGCGACCGACAGACTCGAATTTGTTTTCCATTTTACTGACATTCTACATAACCAACTAGAAAAAAAAATATTCTTGCCCACAACACAAACACGCCTTCCACCCGACGAAACAAGTAGGCCGCAGAGTTTGTTTTGTTAAGTGTACACTTAACGGAGAGAGTGAGAGAGAGAGAGAGAATATTAAAAAAAATTGCAGCGCGCGCTTACGGTCAATAAGGTTTTTCTATTCACGAAATTAAACAAAAAATATTTACAGCCAGCACAGTTTACAGCACAACAGCAATTTAATGTCCTGCGATGTCATCAGTGTACATTTTTTGGTAGGACATTAACATAGGGTACGACCCAATCGAACATTAGTAAGGTATATAATTCTGCTAAATCTTTAAAAGCAATTATATCGTATAATTCAAAGCCTGGCGAAAGTGGAGGGAAGGTAGTTGGGATTAGATCATTATTTATGGTGTAAGAGGCCAACCGACGAAGCTTCACAAAGTTAAACCTCACCGTTAACCAACTTAAACCAAAATAATTCTATCAAAATCTAGATTATAATGGTAGAACGATCGTTGTTTATGAGTGTATACGTATTATTCCCGGGCCGAAATATAACCAATTAATCGTGAAACGAATTAGAATCACAGCTATTTGTCATTGGGAAAGGTTCGTATATCTGTGTATTGTGATGCAGATTGCTTGACTGTAATCACATGTTCCGTCGTAACTCTTCTCGATCATCACGAGGACGAAACATTCTCGCAGACACCCCCTCGCAGAGAGAAAGAAATATAGGGAGAAAAAGCTCAAAAACTTTTCAGTTCATCAGATATGAAATCATCAAACACAACCACCACACCAAAGAAACACAACCGTGTGAACTTTTACTGTATATAAGTGGGAAGTTTATGGGGCGAACAGCTGAGGTCATCGCCTGCCCTCTGCGTGTTTTCCTTCTTTTTCTCTTCTTTCGCGCATATTTTGTTTTCAACGGCAACCATTTGAGCATTTGACTGACTCGCTGATTTTAAGCATATACTACGTTGTTATTCTAGAAACTTAGCCACTCAGGTTGTCAAATACAGAATAGAAACAAAACATACAATACATCACAACAAACATAGATGTTTGGTCATATTCACTCCCCCAGAGTACTTGATATTCCTCGGGGGCGGGGTTGAACCCACTCCACTCTCGCTAATAACTTACTTTTACTACTCCAGGCTCACCCGAGAGTACCCGTTATTCCTCGGGGCGGGGTTATAAGCAACCCCTTCCTTTCACGCTCATGAATTACATTCATTGTATTAAACTAATTAAGTCCACTCAAATACACATAAAAAAACTATATACATTTATCCCTATAGCCCTGACGTATCCGAACAGTGAACTGTACTCCCGCAAGAGGAAAATAAAAAGTCCGATGATATGACAAAACATTGCTTGTGTATTTCAAGTTTTCTACAAAAAAAAAAAAAAAAAAAAAAAAAAAAAAAAAAAAAAAAAAAAAAAATAAATCTGCTCGACCGTTAGTCTATCTTTGCATAATAGACACCTACGTGGTTCATGAAACATTTATTGTATTATTACATTTTATTTTGTTAAGACATGACCTTTTTTATGCTTATTGTACCGGAAAACTTACTTTGGTTCCAAAAATTTTTTTTCACATCGAATGACCTAGAGCTAATTTTAGTCAGTTGAGCGCTACCTTTAAATGCTCTTGAGTAAAAAATTTTGTTGGAAACTTTTTTTAAATTCTTAAATTCTCTATATTTTAATTAATTGGATTAAATTAGAACAAAACGATATTAAATATCTTCAAGTAAAAATAAAATAACTTTTTTAATATACACTTTTTATTTAATATAATTTTATTTATTTTAATTAAACTGTAGAAAATCAGTTATGTTGAAATATATGTGTTACGTTGAAGTAGAATTAGGTTAATTACGAAAAAATTAAATTATGCTAAATAATTATGAACAAATAGTTAAAAATTTCTTGTAATCATCAATGGAAGCAGGACGATAAATATAGGCGTTTTGATTGAAATTTCAGGGTTACTGTAGAGACGAAAACTTAAAATAATACATACAGATAGAGAAAGAGAGAAAACAGAGAAAGAGAGAGAGAGAAAGAAAGAAAGGAAGAGAGAAAGAGAAAACAGAGAAAGAGAGAGAAAGAAAGAAAAAAGAAAGAAAGAAATATAGAGAGAGAAAGAAAGAAAGAAAGAGAGAGAGGGAGGGAGGGAGAAAGAGAGAGAGAGAGAGAGAGAGAGAGAGAGAGAGAGAGAGAGAGTGAGAGAGAGAGAGCAACTAATAATAATTAGTTAACCATAAGAATATTAAATGGTTATCTTTAAAAAATAAGCAAACAGCAATATAGTTAGATAAGAACCAAAATATTTAAATAATAATAAGGATCATGCTTTCTACCTACATGCCCTCACGATAAAAAACCTATACATTTTAACTACAAAACATAGCGCAAATTCTTTAATAACTGTTAGACTTTACAGATTTTTTAAATTGCGCGTTGTACACCTGCTGGCCAATTACTTCTTTTGAAGATTTAAAAGACAGCATCGCTGAAGGGTGCAGAAGTGCACTTCAACAATCCATTAGACATTCTTCTGGAAATACTTGGGATATAGAGCTACTCTAGTTTAACGATGCTTATGTTTTTTTTTTGTTTTTTTTTTTTTAAATTTATTTTATGATGTCAGACAAAATTTTAGCGCCTGGTGTAAAAAATAATTAAAATAAAATTACGTTTGAAGCTTCAATTTTATCCATTGGATCAGTCACAGGGTGGAATTGACTTTGTGATCAATACAAGTCACAAAAAAATTCAATGTATTTTTTTCAAAAACGTCTTTCAAAATAAGAGAATTCTTTCAATATTATATTATAATTATCTCGTCTGCTTGCAACGAATTGATTACTTAAATTTTTTTTTGTACTATCTATGGACGATAGATCACATAGTGCATGATACACCCTGTATATTCAGAGTTAAGTACCAAAAACATTAGAGGAAACAGAAAGCGAGTAACTTGATAAAAAAAAAACGACGTCCAGTAAAAATTTAAATGGTGAAAATACAATTAAACGTTAATTATTATCTTTTGAAAACTGCAAATTTGGAAAATAATCCAATTTTTATTAAAATGATTGAAAAGCTAATAGTAAACACTATCTAGATGTAAAATCACACGTATGAACATCGATTATGAAAATAATGGTCGTATGTCAAATGTTTAAAACAGAAGAATATTGTACGATTTCAGTCTCATGAATAGGAATTGCTCAGTGAGAATAACTATCATGTTTTTTTGCTACAGTACCATAAATAATAAACAAGTACAAAAGACAAAATTAGTCAGCTACTAGTAAAATTTCCACATGAGAAAACTAGAAAAAAATTTGAAATTTAAAAAAGAAAGTGACGACAACATAATTTTGACAAAATACACAACTCATTCTCATCAGAATAGAAAAAAAAGGCACAGATTATAAAATATTAAAATTATTCAGAAATACATTGTAAATTTTCCCTAAGATGATAATTTTAACTAGGAGAAAATAAATATAAAGAGTGAATATCGTACGGAAATAAGAATAACTCTTATGTAGCCATGAAGAAGATCATGTTAGGCATGACGCCATCATCCTATGAATTTAAAAGTACATTGACAAACTGAACAGAAACCAAGACCAGTCATTTGAGTAAAGGTTTAAATGTTTTTGCCAAAATGTACATTATTACTAAAAGAAACAAAATAATTTTAATTTAATCTTTAAGACGTTAAATAATCAAGAGTATACAATGTAAAGCTTCTTTTCGCTAGGTTATCTATATAGGTTATTACATCATTCTTTCTATAATTTGTAGGCTCTGTAGAATTTAGAAAACATTGAAAAAATTTCTGTCAATAAGATTTGAATTTATGTGACAAGGTAAAATTGCCTGCCGATCTATTTAAATTTAATATTTTTTGAAGTTTCCGACCATCCTGGTCCTTCCAGTCTCGCAAGCTTTGTCAATGCGTATAATGTTCCCATTTTCAGTGGTATGTTTGTATGTGGGATGTTATGCAGTTTTCATTATTGTTTCTTGTGTGAAATATCGAAGCTGTATTTTTTTCTGTGTTCTTTCGCTATCGACGGTTTCTTTTTTTTTCGTTCTATCGTATTTTAAATAAAAATTAAACTGTGAGTGTGTGTTGTTGAAATTCGTCGTGTTGAAAGTCTTCTGTGTTTTCAATAGTGTCCTTTTTACGTATTTTTGTACGCCATGGTGCGTTTTTAATTCTTTTCCTCCTTAATTCTTTGTATCTTTGATTTCACTATTTGTTTTTATGGTGTGGTTTTCTCTTGTATTACTTTCGTCGTAGTTTGGCTTAAGATATTTCCTTTGTGGCATTTTATGTCTAGATTATAAAATAGACAGATATAGTTTGTAAGTCGCGTTTCCTGTTTTGTGAATATGGTATATTTGTTATTTGATTTTGGAAATGTCTTGTTTATTAGCATCTGAAGTGTTCTTTTTCTCTAAAAATTTTACTTAGAGTTGAGGGATGAGTACAACCTTAGGTTTCAGAAATGCTTCCTTTTTTTATTATTGTCGGTTATTTATGAATTTGAAAAATATTATTGCAAACTTTTTTTTTGGCAGATTTATAATTTGACATACCTTCTTCGTGTCGCGATATTTCAAGTAGGATGTGAAAATGACGAGATCCGGGTCGATGGGGATGATTTCTTCGTCGTCGGATCCGGAATCGGGCCCGGCGGACGAGGAGCGACTTTTAGCCGGCGAACTGTACACCGTGTCAGACATGACTGTGGGGAGTCACGCGCCTCCGGAGGCGGGAGAGGCGGCCGGCAGTTCTCGGGGGGGTGGCATCTGCCGGGGCGAGGGTGAGTTTCCTCCACAGCCCCCGCAGGCGTCGACTACAGATGTCGGGTCAGTAGCTCGGAAGGGACAACTTGCGTATACAATAAATAATTAAAACAATTAAAATTCCGTCAAAAGCAGATTTCTCTTTAAAAAATTATTAATTAAAAGGCCAATTTTTAAATAATTAATATAAATGGATGTGTTCGAAAGCGTTGATTGCCATGTTTCACACGGCGAAATGGTTTCTTGTCCTGGATGTGTATTTGTATTTTTATGATATTTTTTCGACTCTATCTGAGGTCTCTTGGGAAGGTGGCCATGGAATCAACGATTTTAATGAACTTTTTTTTTGTGAAACCAGGTCGAAATGTAATTGGCGCATGTCCCAGTGTTGCCTAGAAACAATTTTCTTCCTTTTTGTATAATTTACAACAAGGTTACCATATGACTTCATAAAACTTATACTCTTAAGTAGGATAATAATTAAAACTGGATATTCTCATGGATCACCAAGGTGCCAGTGATATTGGACTATATTCCACGGCTCACTTCTTAATCTCAATTGCAGAGCTGTGGCTTTCCCCGATGACAACCTTCTTATAGTATTAACCAAACAATCCAGACAACCTGCAAATTAAATTATTAACGAATTATTTAGGTACAGTATTCAGTTACAAGAAGGGTTCGAGGGAGCACATCACAAACCCACCAGCTAGTGAACGCGCTCTCAAAAGTGGAAAAAGTGAACTGGGGATGACCTACGGAGCTTCAGCTTGGGTAAGCACCCTAAGGACAAAAGAGAGAATGCTTCAAACGGTTCAATACCTGTTAGCCCTAAGAATGATTAAAGGCTAGAATACTATATCTAAGGCGGCAGTGTGGTAGCCAACAGTACCAATAGAACTGAAAATTAGGCCTATCAGCGAAAGGTTTAGGCTCTAAAAGGTCACTATGACATGGGATTGCAGGGCTGTGTGCTTGATAGGAATTTGAATAACACACTCTGGAAACATCCAAATGATGCGGAAAAAGTGAGGTTTTTAACGCGCACCATAATATTTATTTCTACATATACCCTGATGAGAGCAAGACAGAAACAAAGTTGGTTGTGAATTAGCTGTTTACGATGAATAAAGAAAAAAAGCAGAACTAAAATACAGAGAGATGATACAACAATCGGGTTGAACATCTTGCTATACTTAAAGCACTGCAATGGATTGAA
Source organism: Cimex hemipterus (assembly GCA_039619505.1). Lineage (NCBI taxonomy): Eukaryota > Metazoa > Arthropoda > Insecta > Hemiptera > Cimicidae > Cimex > Cimex hemipterus. The sequence continues at coordinate 29,627,317 of CM077103.1, read as the reverse complement.
CATTAGAACTTACCGACAGCTTGATAGCTTTTGACCCTAGCAGTCCGGTGGAACGGTGCTAAGAGCTCATCGCATGAGGTGTGAAATAGGGAAAATAAAAACGTCCATCCTTAAAAACGACTCGTTGTAGTACAATCGTTTTGCATTGTTTGAGTATAAGTAAGCTCGTCAACACCCAAGATACCGATGTTGCAACATCCATTCTAAATTGATGTAAATTGTCTTCATGTTCGTCGAATAGTTTGTAAGCACTTATATAATAAAGGATGCTATTGTGTATTTTGATTTTAATCATAATCATCGTGATCTTGAATCTGAAGCGGCTTAATAAGTAGAAATAATAACTGGTGACCCCGATGAGATCACGTGATCATGTTCCCGAGAATAATTGGCTCGACCTTTTGGGGGTGGCTAGGTGGTGGCTACAATGGATACCAGGGACCGGAGGAGTTCCCTCCTGAGCACTACAGCTGAGCGTACAGCTAAATGTACTTTATCCCTGGTTCCATTTTTCTTTTTTTTTGGGGGGGGGGAGGTTCCTCAACACAAATATGAACTTGAGCCTCCGTTGTTCCGTGTTCTTCCATCGAAGAAACTCACTTTTGAAGGGGGTTGGTACCAAATTCAGGGTCGCTGAGATGCAATCTAGCCCTTCCGTTGCCGTGTCAATTAATTTCAATTGCGGCCACCGATCCCCTTTGGCGTCAAAAAAGGTCCAGAGGCGACGGTGGGGATCGAAACGACGGCCGCGGGTTCTACTAGCCGAGGGTCCGACACCTTAACCTCCCGGCTTCCGCTATGCAATAGCATTAGAAAATATATTTTTTCGTTCAGGCTATTTCAACAACGTTTAGATATTGTGTCATTATAACTGAGAGAAATAAGTATAAAATAAAATTAAAAACCGGTCAAATGTTTATTTTATTTCTCCTGTCATAATTTACTCAGGGATGTGCATGTTGTTGTATTACGTATAAATTTATACGGTTATAAAACTCCTGTAAGATTCCTGTACATTGGTAGAGTCGTTTCAAATTTATCACCGTTTGTGTGATTTTCAAAAATCAAAGGTACTTGAAAAGCGAAAATTAGGAGAAAATTGTTTTCACATTTTCCCAAAATTTGTATTCACGGTTTATTGATTTAAATAATAAAAAGAATTTTTTAAATATTTTATTAAAATCTGTGATTTATGATACAACAATTTGATGACCTATATTTACAACGAGGGGAGCAAACAATGTGATTCTCGAATAAACGTCACTACTTACTCATCAGAAAGGTGGTCGCAACGACATTTCCTCTTGAGAGTGACTAGGCTTGGACAAGCTGTTCGGGTGATGGGAGAAATTATTTTGGAAATTAGTACATGTTTTGCAACTTAATTTTTGGATAAATGGGATTTTAAGGTTGTTGTGGGCGGTAGTTTTTGATACAGTATATAGAGCGTTTATTATTGTTTTGAAGACTTGAGACTGAAAAGATTGCAGACGTTGGATAATCTGTAGCTCTGAAACTCTCGTCCAATGGTTGTACTAGCATTTTGTAGATGATGGTAAGTTTTTTCCATAGTTGGATTGTGTGTTGTAAGTTTTTCTACCTATGTAAGTCGTGTAGTTTCCATGATAACCGATGTAACGAACGAATCGATCGTCGGGATGGATAGATTTATTACGCGGGATGTGTATTATACCGCGCCCATTAAGAGCTATTATATCCCATGTCATCATGTAACTTGACAGACCCAGTTTCAGTGGTTCGATCTCTTCTATGGCTACGTTTTATGTCCCAAAACACATCTTCCTGCGGGGCCTCAGTTTGTTGGAAGGTGTGTTCGGACTTTGGAATATCGTTGTAGCAGATTGTGAAGAGTTTATCGTCCGAGCGTAAATATGACATGAACGCACTTGCTTTCATTTAACTTCATTTTCCATTGTCTACATCAATCTGCTCTTCCTGTGATATGCCTCTGAATATCTTCCTACGCTATTGCGGGATCGGAGTTAGATGATACCTGAGTGGTAGGTTTAGTGGAAACCTGTGGTCTCTTAAGCCAGAGGATTCCACGACAGTCTGTTGTCTAGAAATAGTGTTAAGTATTAGACGAATGAAAATCGGTTGGTGATGTACAGTGAGGGCAAGACTGTTTTTTCAATGTGAGCGAGAGAATATTTTTCTTCATTCAGCCTTGTCCTACACTTTTTGAGGGACATGATCAGCGACATTAAGCGAATCGTAAGTCCATCAAATCAAGCACTAGTTTTGAAGATAGGATCGAATATTTAAAACAAAACTAACATAATACAGAATTTTATTTATAACGTACACTTCTCATAACATACGGAACATAATTTACATTTAAACCTAGCATATTCAAAAAATAATATATTTAAAACGTTAAGTTTAAATATGTACACATATAAAAATTCGGTTTGTTACAAACAAGTCACAAGTGAAAATAATGGTTTATGCACATAATTTGTCCACAGCATTCAATGTACATTCAACAATTATACATATACCAGGTCATCTCATTAAGTTTCCTTTGCTTTGTAACATTTTAATTTATAGAAATGATGAATGGTGAGTGAGTGCGGTGTTCAATCTTTTTAAAAAGATTAAAAATAACTACTGCCAATTTACGAAAAATGAATTCTCTATATATCACAATATTTGCGGATTCTGTAAAGAACCAGAGGGGACATCAACACACGACAGCAACAAACTGGTGCTGCACTTGCGCCCATGAGGAAGTGTCCGGGACGTAGAGTAGGTTCAACAGCCGAAACCGAACCTACCAGTCAAGACTAATACAGCACGATAACTTTTTAGAGTTGATTTTTGGTGTTGGTGTGCAAGTCGGTGAACTCATATCAGTATAAAACTAACGAACTATTTTATACATTCAAATATCTTGTCTAGATAAAATTATGACAAATAAAAATGTTTTCAAAAAGATAGTTCTTACTCGCCATAAGTTGTTTTTTCAACGAAACCGGATTTCGAGCTTATAGCTCATCATCAGGTTGTAGAACTTCTTCACGTCCTCCTGCCTAATTCTTTACAGAAGTCGCACATATTGTGATATATAGGGAATTAATTTTTCGTAAATGGGCAGTAGGTTTTTTTAAATGTAATTAACATCATATTATCTATTGCTAATAATCTATACATAAATGAAACAGCATTTGTGAACAAGATAAGAATTATTTTATTTTAAAATATACTGTGGTGTGTAAGTGATTTTTTAACCGCTCAAATGACCAAATTCCAAACTTTTCCGTTATTTATTAATGTTCTTCTTTAGTTCTATGTCGCTTAATTATTCTATAAATGTGGCTTTTATTGGAAAGGTTTGTCAACAAAATTTCTAAAGTTAAACTAATTTTTTTTTAACGTGAACGGTCTGGCAATATCTAACAATTTAAACGTTTTAAACATGCAGAGTTTCGACAATCTCACTGTTTATGTTTTGGATACTGTTTACACGAGAAAACGTCCGAACGGTTAATATTAAAGGATGTTGCTACATCAAATTTTAACGGCTGAACAATACAGTTAAAAATTTAACAACGATCGTGGAGAAGTTTGGATGAATAAAATGTTCAGTCAATATTAAGTTTTTAGCAGGCAAATTGAAAGTAAACTGGTGATTGTGTAATTAGAGATCAGGAACATTTTCCACAATTGTTTATACTTACCTCTTCGGTCATTATAACTTAATTATCTAATTTCCTATTTGATTTCAAATAATTCATTAAAATAAATATAATAAATCTCATATAATTTATAATTTTAATAAATACTGCTTAGTAAATCGCGAATGAAATGACCTGATTTTGTTAAAACCAAATTGTCTTGACACAATTATACAAAACATTTCCACAGCCAAATTAAGGGATAATATTTTCATTTATACAATTGGATCCCTGATATAAGGTGCGTTTACACGGGATGAAATAGGTTATGATTTTGACTGTAAGCATCGACAAATGTATCCATGATGTCCTCGTTACTGAGCAGTTCGGTGAGTAGGGCGTCTTCGATTAAAAGCATACCTTGCCTGGAGAAGTGTTCTAGAGTGGAGTAGCATTTCGCGAATTTTTTAATTCTTTCGTACGTCCTTTTCTCTGCGTTCTCCTCTGCCACGTAGACCGGGAGAGTGAGGAAAAGGCCGATGAGCTTCAAAGTCTGCGGGTAAATGGACACGAGTCCGTTTTCGACAATGTAGAGATAGAGGTCCCTCGCCGGTACTCGCTTCGTGTTGTCTTCGTAAATGACGGCCAGCTCGGTTTCCAGCCTCTCCTCGTCGAAAAACGAGTACAGAGCGGTGAGATCCATCAGATTGTCGTAAGGGAAGGCTTTGCCGAACGACTCGAATTTCTGTTCGTCGAGGAGTTGGAAAAATTTCAGTTTGGAATGATCGAAAAACATCGAACCGAGTTCTTGCTGCATGAGGCGGATGATCTCTTCGGTGAGCTTGTTCAGAACTACCTGCTTCGGCTGGGTGTTCTTCCTCTCCCGCATCTTCACGCTCTCGACGTGTATTTTTCGCAGCGAGCTCGGGCTCTGTATGTCTTTGATGTTGGCAAAAAACTGATTGATCTCGTCTGCGCACATTTTCAAATTTTTGAACGATATTATTCTCATCACGCAACTTACGTGGTCCGAAATGATAAACGTCCTCGAAAAAAGGCAAAGGAGATAGACGAATACGTCGGATTGCATTATGTCGTAGATGAATTTGGCCAAACAGGTCGTTTCCAGGTCCCAGTTGCCACTTTCTAAAATGTACACTATCGCTGAATCCAACTGGTTGAACTTGGTTTTTATTATCCAGATGTAAGTTTCCAATGAGGCGCCGGGTTCGGTGAATTCCCTTGGGACGGGATACCCCTCGGCCCTGAGTCTCATATCTCTCTTGACGTCACTGAAGAAGGAGGCTATCGTCGCGACAAAACCGGCGAACTCCCTCACGTCGGGGTGGTCGAAAGCGACTTTAAGAAGGACTAAATTAAGGTTGTAGTTGGCGCTGTGGAGCCAAAGGATGTTTCTCTCCTGGAGCTTGTTGCTAGTCAATTTTGTCGCTTTGCTGTCGTTAGAGACGCAAACCAATTTGTCTTCCGCGCCCCACTCCTTGATCAGGTTTAGGACGGTCTCGCAGAAGTACAACTCCGACTGGTCTTTGGGAATCTCGAAAAACCCGGCGAACCTTTCGACGACTTTATAGTTGACGAGATACCTGAAGAGAATGCTGAACGTCGGCCTGGAGGTGTACTCAGACATGTCGTCCACTTGGACTGACACGAAATCGCAATTGGCGATTTCATGGCGGATGTGTTCTTTGACGCCTTCGTGAAGAAGGTCCAGTATCTCATTCTGCGCGTCGTTGTTCGTAACGGAATTTAAATGATTTTCCCAATCATACGGGAAGTGAATGTCGTTATTGGATAAAAAATCAACACTATCTTTGAAACTGTCTGTATACATGGGTATCAGTTGAAGAAACTTGGTCTTGTTCGTCAAAGCCAAGAAGCGAACGAATTTTTTAAAAAGGTTTCTTCTAATTTTAAAAAAGTCTTTCGCGTGGACAAACTCGATCGGATTTACCTTTTTGTTGTACGTGAGTATCCGGACGAATTTCTCCGAGCACTGCACGTGGCCCTTCGAGGTCTCGTGAGCATGCGCCTTCTTGTGGAAGTTCTTGAGAGAAGAAAACAATTCGGCCACTTGAGTGCACTGCCCAATGACCAGGCAGATGAAACAGTAGAGTTTCTTCCTTTGCCGGCTCCCGGTGAGCCAGTCGTACGCCGAATACCATTCCACGTCGAAGTGGATGACGCCTTCTTCGTCGTTGCTGGAAAGGTCGATGTTCGGTGTCGGCCGTTTGCTCACTATCTCTTGTTTCTGTGGAAGGGGCAAGGACTGAAAGACATTGGGGCTGGTCAGGAGAAACTCGAGAAGGTCCATCGAAACCACGTTGGCGCACATGTTTCCCCCCTTTTGGCCCGAACCGGTACCGCTTTTCCGCACGTCTAGGACCTGCGGAGTCTCTAAAATTTAAAACTTTGCTATTACCGACACGTCAAAACCTACGCTACGAAGTGCTCGACTAAATTGTGCTAATGCGCACGCAACGGCCTTCCATGTGGACGCATGCGCGCACTTCCTCGGACCGTGCGTGTTTTAGTTTTTCGACAGTCATACGCTTTCTGTACCCCGGTGTACACCCGGATGCAGATGTCTCGCCTATGAACATTACCACATCATCATACATAATTTTTAATAAGAGTTCCGCATCAAATTCGTTAACATACTCTGCTGTCGAATAGTTCGTGGTTTGGGCCTAACGGGTCCTGAATCGCCTGCGCAGTTCGGCCAGGGTTTTTATAAGATAATTCAACCAAGGCTCCGTACTCCGTAGCAACAGATCCGCCTCCGGCCCCGGGAAATAATTATTAATTACAAATTTATATGCTAACTACAATAAATTGATGCTTTTTATATTTTAATTGAAGTATTAAAAGAAGTATTAAAAAGCAAACATATATAAATATGACGGGAAAGTTGTGAATAATTACCAACTCGATGTAAAACGTCCATAAACCTAAATCGGCGGCTCAATACAATTAATTATTTAAATAAATTACAGATAAAACTGCAATTTGCTTAATGGTATCGTATACTTTAAAAAATCTATCTCAAATAAAATAAATGTTCAATTTCCTTTTTTCCTCCTAATTTAATAATTTATTTTTATCTTCTTACCAGCAAATACAAGAAATCATATTTTTTTGTCGTTTACTGAATATTTTTAAAGAAAGATATAAGATAAAATAAAAAAATTAAACTGAGTAATACAATTTTACCAAAAATGCTGACATGGGTATGCACAAATCTTATGGAGGGGTAGTCATGGCAAGCCAATAAACACTGAGAGACGTAAAAAAAGTGGCTTTTTTTTTTAAATTAAACTGAGTAAAACTATTTCACCAAAAATGCTCCCACGGGTATGCACAAGTATTATGAAGACGGGAGCCTTGGCCAGCCAATAGCTTTTTTTTTTTTTTTTTTTCTTTTAATTAAACTGAGAAATATAATCTTACCAAAAATGCTGTTACGGGTAGGCACAATTATTACGGAGAGGGAGCCACTGGTCAGCCAATATACTCTGAGACAAAAAAAAAGTTGCGACCCGCTTTTTTTATTATCAAGATTAATTTAAATTTATTTATTTTTTTAACAGCAAACTAGCAATCGTAATAATTTTTTGTCCTTTTCTGGATATTTTTAAAGTAAGAGCTAAACTAAAAAAATTAAACTGAGTAAAACAATTTTATCAAAAATGCTGCCATGGGTATGCACAAATCTTATGGATGTGGAGCCATGGCCAGCCAATAAACACTGAGAGACAAAAAAAAAAGTAGCCACTTTTTTCTTTTCTGTTAAATTAAACTGAGTAAAACTATTTTACCAAAAATGTTGTTAAGGGTAGGCACAATTATTAGAGGTGGTGCCACTGGTCAGCCAGTATACTCTGAGAGGCAAAAAAAGTTGCCACCCGTTTTTATTGTTTTTTTCAAATTTAATCTAATAATTTATTTTTTTTATCAGAAAATACTAGCAATCATAATAATTTTTTGTCCTTTTCTGGATATTTTTAAAGGAAGGTATAAGGTATAGCTACATTAAAAAATTAAACTGATTAAAACAATTTTATCAAAAATGCTGTCATGAGTATGCACAAATATTTTGGAGGGGGAGCCATGGTCAGCCAATAAACACTGAGAGGCAAATAAGTGGCCACTTTTTTCTTTTCTTTTTTTTTTTAAATTAAACTGAGTAAAACAATTTTACCAAAAATGTTGTTTGTTGAAAACTCTCAATTAGAATTTTAAAAACTTTTTAATTGACACTTACTCCATCACAACCATTTTTCATTAAGATGAATGAGGATGTCATGTTTTGCCTACCTCATTTCTGAATATGTTTGGGAAAATATAAACTACAAGTGACTGCTGATTTTAAACAATAAAAATTGTTGAACTGACAGAGGGTCAGTTATAGCATTTGTCAACACACACGTTTTTATGTCATTCAAACGAGTGAGGAACTAAAGTTGGCCCGTGGCAGTTCAAAACTTGTTCACCAACTTGCAGATTAACAGCCACCATCTCAGCACAATAGATGAAAGGTTAATGGAATAATTCCTTGTGGAGGGAAAACACCCGACATCAAATTTAATAAAATTATTGTTCATTTTTATTACATTAAGCTTGGACTCATTGAATTCTTTTGACCTGTCACCATCTCAAGATAATAAAAATAATTCATTGAATTAAGACCCAAGATGATCAACGGCCATCAAATGACCAGGAAAAAAATTTAATTTGTGTAGAAAAAATATGTAAATTTTTTATTAATATACATCCAAATAAACTTCTTACAACACGAACATGGAATCTGAACAAATTATATATAATTTTTATTGAGAAAACCTAAAAACTACCATGAAACAATTAAAATTAATTGTTGTTTTACAAAACTGACACTATTCATAGAATTAAAAAAAAAATGTATAAATAAAATTGTCTTTTTTATTTGTTGTTAAATTAATATTATTTCATATAGCTCAATCCAACCATAAACATTTAGATGTTATTGACTTAAGTTAGTTATAATTATTATTAATATAATGCTAAACAAATCTTTTTGAATTTTAATTTATATCTGCACGTAAATTTAAAAAAAAAATTGTTGTTTATTTTAATGAATCATACTTTTTATCTAAGATCTTTGTTCAGGTAAAAAAGCTAGTACTATGAGCGAGGTTCGAACCCACAACCTTGGAACAACAGTAAATTGAGCCAACTTCACTCATGAAACTAGTTTTTCTTCTCAACGAAGACCTTAGACCAAAAAGTATAATTAATTAAAATAATTAATACAGTCAATTATGACAACTAAATACATATAATATTGTTTATGTTATTTTTATTTGTACAATATTATTTTTAAAAATTTTTTGTAATATTTTTGATAAAGCATTTTTTTTTTTCAAAAGAAAAAATAAATTCAAAATTGTAAAACAGTGTATTGTACGCATCATACCTTATTGCTAAATTTCTAAAAATTCGTTGAGACAAGTTTCTGACAGATTGCACAGAAAAAGACGCCCTTTTGTGGAAAATCCACCTATAATAAAATAAGGCTATATCTACAAATTAAAACAGGAGATCAATGCCTTATTTTTTAATTTTTTCACGACAAAAGGCTTTTGATTATTATTCCTTTATACAACAAATTAAAGCTGTCTCCAAGAAAAAGGTTTTGAGCCACCATTTTTTTTTTGTCACAATAACTAAAAGCTAAAAAAAAAAAAGGCAGAGTTAAAAAATATATTTACATATTTATATACAAAAGAAATTGTATTGTTTCCATTTCCCTAGTTGGAATGAGTCATTAAGGCACTTTGTGATTCGTTTATTAAATATTATCAACCAGATATTTTTTTTCAAATTGTTCAAAATTTAAAACATTTATCTTTCTACAATATTTACAAATTTTCTTTCACATCGTGTTTTTTCCCTTTAATTTAAGTATCTTTGATTTGTTAAATTCTCAATCTTACTTTTTAACAAATTCATCTCAATCCACATAATAAAATAAAAAAAAAGGTCCATACTAGATTATTTTTTACAAGATAAGCAATTTTTATTTTCTGCTTTAGCACTTGTTGAACACAGAACAATAAAATGGCGTTTTTTGTTTTATATAAACCACCTTAGACAGAAGATAAAAACAAAAAATTAAAATATCCTGAGAAGTAGTGTTTCTTTCGCTTCGCGTTTAAATTAAGGTAACTGCTAATTTGAGATTCACACTTGGGTCATTGGCACCGATCCGGTAGATCCCATCATCGATTTCCTCGATAACGACCTTTTACCTGGTGGTGTTTTGGGTCTTCCATTTGGGCTTGTTACGACGCTGTCCCTTGCTGAAAGAGAACCATCGCTAGATCTCAGTGACGCAGGGGTTGATGCACCCTTCCTCTCGTGCAGTTTGGCCTTCAGCGGGAGATCCCTGTATTCGTTCCGGGGATTTTCTATCCCCTCCGGCAACCCGTTTTGCATATCCATCATCAGCAAATCCGCTCCGTAATACCGATCGTTCTGCCTAAAACCCAAACAGATAATAAATCTGCCCATAAAACGACATATTACCAACTTACGCAGTACTTTCTATCACTGATAGTTGCATTAAACAAACTTTTAGTTTTAGTCCAATCCAATTTTAATAAATAATATTGAAATTTTCTTAATTTCTTACCTTATTGCACTTCTCCATAGTAGACAGAATATAACAACAATTACAATGAGCAAGAGGCAAGTTCCTGACATCGTCCAAAATGCAATTTGTAATGGCTGTTTTGGCTCCCACCAATACTTAAAACAAAAGAATATTGATTGTAACAAATTCTCATTTGTAGTTCATCAACCTACAGTAAAATATATTAGACTATACGCGTACTACGGAGTCTTGCAAATCTGAACACTGTTAATCTAAACAAACTTCGGTTGGTAAAGGTAAATATTTTTTTATTAGAAAAATATTTTAAGATTTATTTTCCAGTTAAGTATTAATGGTATTAAAGGTAATTTAATTTTGTGTTGTCCATTCTAAACTCTACTGCCGCCTTTTTTACACTTTCATCCTAAATTGTGAAATTTTCTGTTGAGAACTATGAGGTGATGGCTACTGGTTCACTGTTCGTTTGCAAACGTTTCCATTTTCATATCCTTTGCTGTTTTACCGTGTTAGATTTGTTTCAGCTTCTTGCTATCTTCAATGAAGGATTTTAACTCAAACTATTGAAGATTGTGAGAAGCCGAAACATGACCGACCGAAATGCCAAAACTATTGGAGTAGGTCGATCTGTACGTGCCATCTTAACTTGGCAGGAAGAAAACATGAAAATAAGGAACCGCATCATCTCCATGTACACACAGTTTTGCCCCTCATCAATCTGCAAAAGTGAACGCACACCGTTTTCAGAGAAAGTAAATCCAGTTCCGTTGGCTCTCACAGCCACAATGTTTATAATCATAACCGACTGCAACCTACCACTGTCCTCCGCCAGATCCTTACCAAATGGTAGAAGCAGAGGTCCTCGATAAAGAGCATCATCCTTATCTATGAGGGACGCCGTTAATGATACCTTTCACCATTATGAATAAAAGTGCAATGCTCATCAGTGAACCCTAAGGGATACCACTCTCCTGAATATGATCCCAGGATGGCATGGTTCTCAGCCTGACTCGGAACCTACAGTTCTCCGGTAATTTGCCTCTTATATTGAAATTGGGACATTTCCAGAGTATTGCTTATCTCCATGTTGTTTCATATGCCTCCTCGAGGTCAAAGCACACAGCCATAGTGTGTTCTCTATTCAAGAATGTCCAGTAGGTTGACCTTGAGAAACAGGCATAATCCACTGCAGAGTGATGTGTACAAAATCCCACTTGATACTGGCCCCTCCGTCTCTAGGTACCAGGTCAATCGACCATTTACTCCAGGACCTTACTCAGGTAATCAATGAAATCGGTGTGTAATGCATAGCCAGACTTCATTCCCTACCCTCTTTAATGCTGGGTTCCATTGTGCACAAAAATAAAAATAACATGTGACGATCACTCGCGAAACAATTCCACAAGGCAAAACATTTCGCGACTTAGAGGTGAAACCAGGTGAGCTACCAGTATGTGGGAGACTAGCATGCCGTTTATAACTACTTCAACTGGAGCAACACTGTTTGCTATTCTGGCAATACTTTTCGTTGTGCTTTTTGTCTTTGCCCCAGTTTGATACTCATTTCTTCATTTCTTTCCCCCACATCCTCTCTATTGTTCTTGTGATGGTAATTTAATCTTTAGCACCCCACAAAAATCTGTAATTGCTGCTAAAATTTCATTCACTGGGCTTTTACATTTATAGGTTATATATACATTGAGCTGTTGCACCACATTTGAAGATGACATGGGTGGTTATTTCTTCCTCCTCATTATACAACCTGCAAATGGGGTTGTCCGTACGGATGTTGTACCAGATGCCAGAGACTGGTTAACGGTCCCATCGTCCCTATGAATCTGGCCCTCTAAAACTGCAGCAGTGAGTTTGGCAGTTTTGGTGAGGGTTCTTTCAACATGAGTTTACTATGTCTAGTGCTGCTAAAGCCATTTCTCCTTTTGTTTTATTTGGATCCGTTCTGTGATGAAAGATTCTGTATTCGTTTTTGTTATCCCAAGTATAGGTTAGAACCCAAAATTCCTTTGTGCTCTGGCACCCAAGATATCATCAGGTTGTTGCGTTCACCAGATTCTGGATGATTCTGATGTAATTTTTTTCTTCACACTAATGCTTTAATAGATTCTTGGACAATCTTTTCTTGCCAGTGTAACTTTTGTAAGATTTCCTAGGGTACGGTTACTGATGGCATGTATTTCTGAACTGTACTTCCCTAATGAGTGTGTTTGAAGACTATCTCATTCCTTCGTTTATTTTGGAGCCTTCTGTACACCATACCATTGTATTTGATGCACTCCTGAGTACTTCTGCTCCTTTACAGTCTTTTGAGACTTTATATCATGTTGTAAGTAGTGTTTCTGGGATCAGTCTTCGTTTCTAAACATGCGTATCTGACTTTATTAATTACGGTTGTGTGCCCGAATTGCTTAGTTCTCATCCAATTTGGATGTTTTTGGAGCCTAAACTAGCTTTATCCAGCTACTTTTTGTATGAATGTTTCCAGTCGAGTCCTACATCCACTTGTTCTGGTTGCTCCATTGCTCTTGTGATACGTAGGTTTGCTAATCTTTGTAGGCTGCCTAGTGTCTGAGCAGCTACTTTTTATTGCGCTATGGTCCACCAGATCAACGATCAATAGGTTATCGAGTCTTATTACAGTTTTAGCCTTACCTATTTAGTACATATTGGGTTGTCCGGAAAATAATGCAGGATTTTGGTATTAAACAAAAAAAAAAAAAAAAAGAAACTAGTTACTTTAAAGCAATGTTCTTTAATCAAAATAATTTCCCATACTCTCAATACATTTCTCCCAACGTGTTGGTAACTTATTAATTCCGTCTGAGTAGAATTCAGAATTTTTAGAATTGATAAAGTCAATAAATGCATTTTCCAGTTCCGTTTGATTTTTGAATATTATGTGTTGTAAGTAGTGGTCCAGGTGTCTAAAAAAATGGTAGTCAGTAGGCGAGAGGTCCGGAGAGTAGGGTGGGTGAGGCAAAGTTTCATAGCCAAGCTCCAATAATTTTTGTGAAGTTACACGTGACACATGTGGTCGAGCGTTGTCATGCAACAAAATGGGCCCTTTCCGATTTCACTTTTCCAATCGCCTTGAGGTGGTCAGCGACGGTCGTTTTACTGACTTTGAGTTGCTCTGCAAGTTCTCGAACAGTTGTTTTGGGGTTTTCTTCCACCACTGATCGCAGAACATCATCATTAAGAGAGGAAGGCCTTCCACGACCTTCTTCGTCTTCAAGGCTGAAATCTCCCTCCCGAAATTTTTTAAACCACCTTTGCACAGTGCACTCATTAACACAACCCTCGCCCCAGACTTGGTTAATGTTTCTAGCCGTTTGGGCTCCGCTTCGGCCGAGTTTAAACTCGTAAAAGAAAATCGTACGAAATTCTCGCTTTGACATTATAAGGATGACTGAATTATTTCCAAGTAGCGGAATGCTACAGAGGTAAACAAACAATATCATTTGGAAGAGGATTAATAAGTGTTGACATTCATACAAATGAGTAATCCTGTAAACGTAAACAGAATATTTTATATAGATTTTTTTTAATGAAAACTTAAAATCCTGCATTATTTTCCGGACAACCCAATAGATCAGCTTTCTCTGAATATTGAACACATTCATGTGCTGTGGTCTAAACGTAAGCACTCATGTCTCAATAATCTTGCATGGACTATTCTTAATCGTTCATGTAAATGCATAAAAAGTTGAGAAGTTCTGAGAGGGATAGGGATTAAAGAGATGGCCTTCTGCACCTAGAGTTGAATTAGGTCTATTGCGTTCTACTTCTGAGAGAACAGAATTGCCATGTTAAATTGAATAAGGCAAAAGGTTGAGGAACAAAATGGTTCATATATTGTTAACAAGTACCTGAAATTTTCATTTAATTTATCAAAATAGGCAAAAACCTATTTTACGAACTGATAAACTAGTTATCATGTTATCTCTTAAACATTTAATGAGCTCAACTGGATATCTTCTACTCCTAAATTTGCAGCCATAGGAAGTGTTTTATTTATTATGAAAGCCTTGTAGACAAACACCAAAAGGAGTAACAGTTTTCTTTTCTTTCTTTTTAACTTTTCTTAACAGTCACAATTTTAAAATAATAAGTTTTTTAATGAAATGTATTACTTCAAGTGTTAGGATGTTTAATTCAATTAAACACAAATTACCTCAGTAAATGGCGGGTATGTCGGTACGAGGATGCCAATCACTGTTGGTAAGTACCAGGTCCAGAATGCCGATTCAGTCTGTCGGTAGTTCAGCTCAATTGTCGAGTTGAACGTTGTGTTGAAATTCAAATAATACAGCCTTCCATGGTACGCCATTTCGAACCTAATCCCCAGAATTTGTTGAGGTGAAGGATTCCTGAAAGGTGAATACAAATTTAGTTTGTTTCCAAATAAATTTTTCTTTCTTCAAAAATCATTTCAAATACCCTAGACGAGCAAAATCTGTATAGGCTTTCATAAAGAAATGGCTTATGTTCCTGTCATTATCTGTCCATTTATGTTTGTCCAATCTCAATTTTTCAGGAAAGAATTCTGAAATTTATTATTATGTAATAAAAGGGGATTTTCTTTCTTTTTAATCCATCAAATACCTGTATCCATGAAAGGGGCGCCGGTGAGGAGGAGATGTTCAATGTTGTGCGGAGCTTTCCTCCAATAAGGCAATTGCAGACTTTCTATCGTTGTGTTCATGACGTAAAAATAAACAGGCACTTTCTTCTCGACCAAAAGTTTTATCATCTTGTCTGTCGGCGCACGATAAATGAAATCCGACATGAGCTGCAAATCGAATAAACCAATTTATAAATTCCAGTGCAAAACACAATCACAACTCACATCGATGTATTGTTCTCTAATATGTGTATGATTTTTAGGATCAGGCCAATAAGTATATCTATATTTAATTGCACGAAAAATGCCCTCTCTGTTTATTGTGTAGTTGTACCTAAAAACCATCTCTTCAACTTTCTTGTCAAACCATTCTTCATCTATGTCAAAATAGGGGGATAATGTTTCATTGTTATCTGAAAAAAATCAACATGTTTCTATATTGTTTTATTTTTATTTTTTAAATTTTTAATTTACATATTAAAGTAGCAGCTTCCTGAGTTGTCACTCCAGTCATGTAAGCAAAGTCTTTGTTGAATTCTCCTCTTTTAATCTGTGCTTCTGGTGTAAAATTGGTGAAAACCCAGTCGTCTTGTTTCCATCCCTCATACCAAGAACTACCAGGCACTGTGAAATTAAGATCGAGCACAGGAGCCCAAGGGAACAAACCTACTTGCGGCTGAAATAATCAACAACGTTATTATCAATTTTGTCATTAAAATTTTCGTCAAAACTCACGAGAAATTCATTGGCGTTTCCGAGCTCATGAAAGTTCCTGTGCCTTCTCAAACAGTCGACTAATTTGTATGACGAGTCAATAGAACAGCCGAGGTGTTGGCCGAATACCCTGCTCGTGTTCTGCGCTTTGTATTTGTCCTGTATTAGGGCCCATTCAGCCAGAGCGGACCCACTCTGAAATCAATCACTTATCAATATCGTTTATTTCAATCGATCGATTCAAACAATTGTCCTGTTGAACTAGCCTTAGCCACAATTCATGTTGCCTGAAGGGCTTTCTAATCAGCCTGCTATTAACGCAAGGTTCTAATTGTAATTTCACGAAGTGAATTTTGAAATTAAGAAATAAATTTAGCCTTGCTTTGTTATACTGCTTTTATTTGTAAAAAAATCTCTTGTTCAATTATTGTTTTTTGATTAGTTAAGCCCACGATAGCTGAGTGGCCAGCCACCATCACAACTGTAATTTTCTGAATGCAGGAGAAAACAAAAAATAAAAAATATGTACAACATAATATCATTATCTCAAGCTAATATAATTAAAAAATTCACATAAAATAAATAAAGTTTTCATTTATTTCATTTAATCACCGTGAAGATGATGTGAATTTGCAACAGGCAGTTAGAACAACCATGCTGTATGATTTTCTTTTTTAAACATTTTGTATATATTTTTTAAAATTACGGTCAAATATAATTTTTGTTTGTATAATTGCATAATATTTCAAGAATTAATTTTTTTCGTGATGTGAAATTGTACAAATTCAGTGAAATCCTTGGCTATCTCCAATCTCCAGGCCTTCCAGATTCAGATAAATCCCAAGCTATGTAACCATTTTATCACAGTAAAAATATTTACCTGAGCTATAACTCGATTGACCATGTGTCTCGTTCTTGGATTGACCATAAGAAGGCCAGCTGATGCAGCACCTGCATCAGGACCAAACAGCGTGATAGAATTTTTATCGCCGTGGAAAAAATTAATGTTCTCGTGAACCCAGCGGATCGCCATTGCCATGTCCAATATTCCATAGTTTCCAGGTGAGTTGTGATCTCCAGTGCTTAAAAATCCTGAAAAACGAGAATAAATCAAATTATCGGGACGAACAATTCACGCTACATTACCTAGAGCGCCTAATCTGTAGTTGAAGGTAACGACGACAACATTGTAAAATCCAGCCATTATATGTCCAGGAAATAGGTTTGAAGCTCCGTGAATGAAATCACCTCCATGAATGTACATCATGACTGGGTATGGCTGCGAGACTCCATCATCGATCTATTAATAAAATAAATGTTCTGCAGGAAAATTTAAAATTGTTTTTGTACTTTTGAAGAATGTAATTCTATAGTTTAATAAAAATTATTTTGATGTATAGTTTTACTAAAATAATTGACCAAAAACAATCTTTTTAGGATTAAATCATCCCAATGTACACCTTATCCTATTCGTAACATTTTTCTAACTTTTTTCACAATGCCTTAATACTCTTATCTGATGGGAATTCTTTCAATCAATATATAAATATATCTAAATATATTTTACTGTACCATAAAAGCAGTTTAGTAATCAAAAATTAATGACAATGAGGATGAAGGGTATAAAAAAAGGGTTTTTCTGGGCTTAACAGAGAATGTAGTATGGCGATTTAGAGGAAAGCCACTTTATTGTCCTTTTATCATGAACATGAAGAATGAAATAGCTGCCGAAGTGGAATGGGCAGACCAATCAAAAACCCATTATATATTCTTTTGAATCAACGATTTCGCTTCAGCCCTTGTATGCATGAAATGTGACTGTTTCACTTGTGTTGAACAATATAACATCACAACAAATCCCTTAATAGGTAGGTTAAATTATTCAAATTGTAAAAGATTAATATTTGTCTTAAAAAGTAAACACAACAATACTAAATTGTTGTTTACCTTTCCAAAAAAAGTGAGTAGGAGAGAGGAAAGGAGGGAAAGGGAGAGGGAGCGAGCGGGAGAGGTGGGAGGGAGAGAAAGTGAGAAAGAGAAAGTGGGTGAGTGAGAGGGCGAGCGAGAGAGGTGGTGGGAGGGAGAGAGTGTGAGAGAGGGAGGGAGATGAAGAAGTGTGGTGAAAGGGGAGAAGGAATGAGAGAATGTTCCCGGCTAATCCAACCGAAAATGTCTATCATCATATTTGATGATTTTACACGTTGCTTAAAACAAATCAGAATTTTTTTAAACGATTTTTAACGCAGGTAGTGTCTTTGGATTTTGCAATTTTTTACATAATATAACCTAATTTAATACAATTTGTAATATTATTTGCCTATTCTACGAAAAAGTACAAATCTGTTGATATAGATTAACCATGAAAGCACAACGAAGGCATAAACTATATTCAAGTAAAGTAAAACAATTTATTATTTTAAAAAAATTTATTCCATACAGGAGCCCGCAAACCAAAGCAACCGACCTGCCAGACGACCCCAGTCTGGCCGCCAGGCTTCTCTTAATATCATTATTCTATTTTAACTATTATTGTCCGGGGATAAAAAAAATTTACACTGTATCTAAGGAATCATGTGAGTCCGCGCTCCACACAGACCAAAGTAAAACACCCCCTAAAGAGCCCGGTCCGACTGACCACGTGATGACGCCCCCAGGGAGGTTGAAAGTAGGTGTCATGCTCAATTTACTTTAAATGGTTTGTTTGTTTTATGACACGAACCTAATCAAAACACACCGAATGTCGCCCACCGGCACCGAATGCATTAGATCATGAAGCCCCTCGGAAGTAAAGATGCATCGGACGAAATCAGAAAATAAAGAATTCGAAGATCACGTCTTCTGCGACCCTTAAATGGTACACATCGGCGGATGTGAGGAACGTTGTAGTGAAGTGGCACCACTTACATAACTTGTCCCGTTCTTAGGTGACCTGCGGCCACTGATGTTTCCTGGGACCGAACTAAAGGAGGCAACGCGCCTTTTTATCCCATGACGAGTAGCAAATATCGTCTGGAGCAGATGGACCTCACCTGAAGAGTGAGCCTACGAGCAGTCGGAACCATTTGTATGGCTCGTATTTGGTTGAGATCAAAATGGCGGGAACGAGTGTTGCGGATGAGTATACAAGAATTAAATATTAACAGATTATAAATAAAGGAAGGGGAATGGGAAGAAATTGTTTGATAGAAGAAGGAGCTGAAAAAAGTATAGGAGGGGTACATACAATTTCAAATCACTATTCATATGAGATTTCTGCAAACAGACGTATTTTCCCAGTCGTACATTTTTTCTTTCAAAAAACTAATGTTCCTGAAGGGTACGCACTACTTACTACATCCCATTACTTAAGAACCACAAGCGATGTATTCTCGTAGTGGTTGTAAGCCGATGAATGTTTCTTATTATTAAATCGCTAAAAAGTATATATTGTTTTTATATGTACTTACATTAGGAGTGTAGATATTGAGGTAGAGACAGTCTTCGTGGACGTCCCTCACACCTTTGGTCGCCCCCGTGTATTTGTTCGGCTGCGGGCAAGCGGGTCCAAAGTCGACTGCATGGAGCATCTGCTGCCATCCTGGATGAGGTCTCGGAGGCTGCAAATTTCAAATTATGATTAGCCGAGACTAGTAGATCAATTCGCCCGCGTCGTTGACATTATTACAGCCGGAATTAACACAGCCACTCTACAAACGAAACCCAATTTTCCGAGTTAAACTACCCAATTGTATCCTCCAATCAGCAACTTCTATGAAAGTGATTCAATCGGGTCACCTAAAATCAGCCGACAATACGGCTTCATTTGCATCCCCTTAATTCCCGCTCAAAAATATTATTTGCATCTGCACGGATTGTCTCTGGAAGTAAAGCGTGCCGTGAAATTACTCTTTGCTTATGATTTGTTGACTTATTGAAAACAGTCGAACATAATAATAATTCTTATCGACGATTAATGGGGGTCAGGCATGATATTTGGAATAAACATGCCACCAAAGTAAGTGCAATATTAACAAAACAAAAACAAACAAACAAAGGAAAGAAAAGAAAATGACTGGATCATGTTCAATAGATAAATAATTAAACTTTATTAAAATTGCGATATTTGTGGATCGAATTTCGAAGAAGTAAATCATCCAATTACCTTTGTTTTAAAAGCAAATCTTAAACATTAAAATGAAAAGAATATTTTCGAAGGAGTCAAATATTTGCAGTGATTACATTAGGGCGCTTGTTATTACAGAAAGGTTTTTTAGCATCAGAACAGAAACCTGTTGTAATGTAAACCAAATAATTTTACTGGTTTATTTCCAATGTCGGAAATCTCCGTGGGCTAAGTCGGAATTCGAACCCAGAACCCCCACCGTGGCAAATACGAGTCGGACGCCCTAACTACTCGGCCAATTTGTAATTACCAGCACAGATCATTTCTAAAATCTAGAGCATATGAATTCTCATTCGGGTTGAAAATAACAGTAACCGACTGTAAATACTATATTTATAAATGATCACTTTTTTGATAAACAAATTTCTTTCAGATTTTGCTGTAGTACGCACAAACGTACGCAGGGCGCAATTTTTTGTATAAAATTAAATATTGCAAACATTCCACATTTAAAAAAATTATACACCTGACCTCATCAAACCCTCTATAAAATATCACTGATCTTTCACAATAATCTATTAGAACAACTGTTATCGCTTCCGACCCTACCCGAAAATCTTCAAAAACGGGCTGCTCGTCCATTGGAAGCGAACTACGACGGCCGTTCAACAGCTGAACTATTTGACCAAATAAACCAAAAGCAGTATAGCTGAACGCCGTCGTCGACTGTAGCCGATTTTCATCAGTTCACTACACAGCCCAAATGGATGTAGAAGATTTGTTGCTGTTCGATAATTCTTAGTTTACATACAAATGGAATGAAAGAAATAAACAAAAATATTGTAAGTCCCATTTCTAAAGATATTCCAAGAGCCTACTTATCAATTTTTCGCAATCCGTAGAATTGAAAACGAAACGAAAAGGTAAGCAAAAAGCAAAGAACGGCGTTAAACGATGGTGAGTTGAAGTCCAAGTAACAATTCGGCCGAATAGGACTGGGAAAGCGAAAT
Organism: Cimex hemipterus; assembly: GCA_039619505.1. Classification (NCBI taxonomy): domain Eukaryota; kingdom Metazoa; phylum Arthropoda; class Insecta; order Hemiptera; family Cimicidae; genus Cimex; species Cimex hemipterus. The sequence continues at coordinate 29,606,544 of CM077103.1, read as the reverse complement.
TTAATTGGATCGGAAAGTGCTTCGGCCGTACACGGCCCAACACGACCGAACGAATTGGTTTTAATGGACGTGTGCTCATTCGTTTCTTCGCTTTTGGATCATCCGGCCCTGTTCGGCCGTACGGCCTACCTCAAGAAGCTCTTAGACATCATTGTGTGATTAACGAAGTTTCAGTGTAAAGAGTGGGTAACTTTTTCTACAATAGATAAATTTCAGCATGTATGAACATCGGGTTGGTGCAACATTAATGACGGTTTTGAAAAATTTGTTTTATTCTTGCAGATACTTATCATGTAAACAAAGTTAAAACCACAAATTTAATCTGTGTATTATAATAAGTGAAGTATACTTCATTTTAATTCATTAATTCACTAATTTCCTGGTCCGCATGACCAATTAATATATTACAAATAGTTGAGGTTTCTAGTTGAGATAAAAAAAGTCATTGGGGGAAGCGGGATTCGAACCCACGATCTTCGGCTAGATACGCCGGCTGCTCTACCACTTGAGCTGTCGTGACCTCGATCTACTCGGACATCAACTTCCCATCTCAACCACGGAGAGCTTTAGTGAAGTATACTTCATTTAAATAAATTAAATTCACTAATTTCGTGGTCATTTCATTTGTCGCCGAGAATCCAATCCCAAACCGCGCAAAACATCAATACAGTTTGGTGGGAAGAAACATGAACGAAAGGTGTAGCGATAGTTTTCAGAGATTTCGTCTTGCAGATTTCGATCTTGAATACATGGAAGGTCGCAGTAAGTCTTACGACGGCCCTCAAAAGGTGGACTTAACAAGATTCACGTAAGCCAACAGGGGAAATGGCGGAAGGCCTGTAGATTACTATCTCCCAAAGAAGTCCAAAGAAATCGACGCTTTGAATTTTCAATGGTTCTTCGGTTGCACCACCAAAATTATCCATTTCTCGATCAAATCATCAACTGCGATTTGATATGAATTCTGAACGATAACAGGTTGGACAAGGATGCATACAAAAACGTTATGGTGACTGTTTGCCGCGGTAGTTCACTATAATTTCCTGAATTATGGTGAAAATCTCACACCGGACCAATACTGACAAGAAATTGACAAAATGCATGGGAAACTGCAACTTCTTTGTCCAGCAACGGTAAAGTGTCAGGGGCCGATTCTTCTTCACCATAACGCCAAGTCACATGTCTCAATGCCACCGCTGCGGAAACTTAAGCCCTGCGGATATGAAACCTCTCGCCTACAGACTTTCACTTTTTTAGGCATTTTGATTAATCATTGAGTGATATATTTCACAGAATGCGATGAAGTTGAAAACACCTCCAAGACTTTATTATCAATTGAAATAAAATTTTTTTTATATAAGTGGAATAAAAGCGCTTACAGCACGTTGGCAAAAATGTAAAGAATGTGACGGAAAATATTCTGAATAAATTTTCTTTATTTCAAAACCCGCATATACTTGCACCAGCCCAACATTAAGAGATTTCTCGGACGGCGTGGTGATGGTTGGATGAACCTTTAAATTGGTCGTCAATGATCACCCTATGCTGAAAATGGTGAAATGCCTCCAGTTAAAGATTTTTATGTCAGCGGAATAAAAGCGCAATTACATGTTGGCGAAGATGTATAGATAGTCATAGAAATTATTTCGAATAAATTTCTTTATGTTATAAAAATCGAAAGTAGTTTTAACTCCCTTTTCAAACCCAGCATTATTTTTGCACTAGCCCAAATATTTACTTGATCAAATTGTAAATATCAAATATAATAGAAAAAATTATATACCATGTGATATCATATTGTATTAAATATTGTTTTGAGTTACATAAGAGTTTCCGTTTAGTTTCGTTTTAACAATTTTCGACATTTTTAGTGCCAAATAATTGATCGAAACAATGTCTGTGCGGTCTAGACTGAACGAAGCCCTTGAGGATAGCGAGCGGTACAAAGGCGGCGAAGGTACGACGGACGACGAGTGCGGAACGGTTTCGGATCATGGAAAACACTCAAATCGCAGGAGGCTGAACAGGCCGAGCGCACACCCCGGTTGGAAATCCGTCTACTTCTCGTCCTACAATAAATTCGATATAAAGTTCAGCGATATGTTCGAAAGGAAAAAGGCAAACGGCCCGTTGGCACAGCCGCTCAAGCCGCCCCACGAGCCCAAATTCCCGGACCAAACGACTTACAACTCCTTTTTCAAAAGGAATAAAGTCGAGGTGAACGAGCCGGTGGAGAAACCCAAGTCGGAGTCGTCCTGGTTTCTCGGGGGTATCCAGCCCGGTTCCAAGTCTTCTTACGACCAAGAGTTCACGCCCAAATTGCCCAACCTCGTCGAGAGGAAAGAAAGGCACAAAAGGCGTTGTACGACAGAGAGAATCCTCCCGGAAAAATCGGCAGCCAGGAAAGACGTCCCGCTTATATTCTCCGACATGGGCCTGGTGAAGCCGACCCAGATCATAGCTGGGAAACTCGTTCAGTCCGACAGACTTCCTCTCTTTCCGGAAAACTCCACCCCCAACTTGATCGATGTCGAACCGGTGAAACACAAATACAGGAACCATTCACAGATTGCCATGTCCTTACCGGAAGTTTCTTCCAAGGTCAACGATGCACAGATTAAGATGATCAGGCAATTATTGGATAGAGTGTAAGTTTTTTAAAAAATGTCTTCAACTAAAGAAATAAAAACGAAATTTTTTTTAAAACCAGATATGAAAACTTAAAAACTCACAACTCAAATAAAATCTGATCATAAATAATTTTTTATTCGTTCTAGCCCGTCATTTGTCTATTCCCATAGGATCCTTGCGCAGACAGATGTTTCACAGACATACAATACACATTTGTTAAAATGTGGATTTAGCATTTATTGTAAGAGCATTAAAAAAATAAGAGTTTAGCTATTAACAGACAGTATTGTTCTAAAAGTACACCTTTATTTAAGATTCACTACCAAAGAACGATCATGTTCTAAATAGGCAGAGATATCGTATTATAATAAACTCGGGAAGTGGGAAACACCGATGCAAGACTATGCGACCCTACCGATGCTACCCGACGGAGTTCCCGGAGTTGGGCAAGGTGGCTAATAATGGGAGTTTTACGTCGTTATGAATGGTTAGAGACATAAAAAGGAGCATTAAATATTGTTCGAAAACTATCGGATAGTATGGGTTTGCAGTCTGTTAAGACTGGAACGCTTAGGGGTTTCATACAATTCAGTCCTTCAGTCCTATGTCATAGAGAGGCTAGCCCGTCAGTATTTAATCTAGTTTCCTTTGATACTGTAAGTTGGAATCGCTTGTCAAGCAGTCTTTTTATTAGCAGTCTGAACCTCGTATTTAAATTTTTAAGTTGGAATCCCGTACGGAGATTCCATGTAAAGTCGAGAACACACCCGATGCAACGCTATGCGACGCTACCCGACGCAAACCCAAAGTCCAATTTTTCATAACATTGTATTACTTCCGTGCACATCTGGCCGCTACCCGACTCTGCGCGCGGCGATCCCCACTGCCCAGATTTTCATCGGGTAGCATCGCGTATAGTCGAAGGCAAAAGAACCGGTCACTCATATTTTTATTCAAACTAGACGTATTATTGCCACAGCATATTTATTTGAATATAACCCAAATTAACCAATATCAAAAATTCATTAGTTTGTATTCAAAAAAATTAATTTTAATTGTTTGGTAGAAAATTAATCAAAACATCGGAATACCATTTTTGATATAATTAATTCAACAAAAATTTATTACACGGTTTTGTTCATAAAATTTAACAAACAATTTATTTCATGGTTTTGCTCGCGCAATGTACACCATTTCGTCGAGTAGAGTCAGAACAGGACATTCATATTTTTTTGTAGTTTATTTCGAACTATCTATATTTATTTTTATCGTTATATTAATTTTACATTCTTATTTTAGTATAAACCAAATTAAAAGAGATCAAAAGGTATTGGGTTTTTATAAAAAATATTTAAAACAATTATATTTAACTAACAATTTATTACATGGTTTTGCACAAAATAATGCATTAAGAACAAAATCGGCGTTACGATTGTTATACACGCTGTGTGACTGTACGTGGCGTGCGCTTGACGTCGCACAGATGTGCACACCCTACCGAACGTGGTAAGGCGTCGGGTAGCATCGGATAGCGTCGCATAAGTGTTTCCCAGTTTCTCCCTTTAAAACTATTATATAGCTAAATTGCTTATTACTAATAACGAATTGTAGATCGATGGGCTGGTACTCCATCAGCCCTCTTACTCTACACATTCACTCCAATAAGTAATTCACTCTCAACACATGGTAGGTACACCAAACTATCAGTACTATGTACAATAAAACAACACAGTTCCAAAAATCAAAACTAAAAATCTCGTGATCTCTGCTGCTTTGAGCACACGTAAAAATTAAGAAAAAAGCCTCTTTCTCTCAAAAATCGAAACAAATGGCACACATACTCTCTGCCGTGAACAAGCACAAATCTCACCGAGTGGTTTTCCTACGCGCTCTCTGTATGGAGCCATGGAATTGCGTCCTTCAATTATGTGGAATACACGGAGCAACATTTATCTACATGCCGGGCATATAAGGCATTAGCATATTTCCTTTATTGTTTAAATTAAATTTTGTTATAAAGACAACAAGGTTTATTCAAGTTCATTTTACACGGGCAAAATTTATAATCCCTTAAAGTAAGGGACTGAGTGAAAGATGTTTTTCTTAATATTGCTCCTTAAGGAGGTACGGTTGCATCAAACGGAATCCGACCAGTCACTGTAAAAGTAAATTATTTCGTAAATATTTACAAATATTTATAGTTCATTTCGAGTCTTTGTATTAAGTATACAATCCGGGATTGGTAGGCAATAAACGATGACATTAGAGTGGCATTAGTGTTTTAACGAAGAAAGTCCGCCTTGAAAAGTCTCTCCAGTTTGTTGTAATTGGTTCGGGGCTTGTCAATATTCTACCCCTGGCAGTCTTTTTCACCTTTGGACAAGTTTGAAGACAATAGCACTCCGCCTAAAACTCCGACGGGATATTTTTCTATAAGATACGTTAATTGCCATCGTGACCGTATGGGACGTAACGATCGCCTTCAAATAACGTGTCCTGCATCTGGCAGATTTTTCAGGTTTGCTCGGTATTTTCTGGAACTCTGGAAAATAAAAGAAAGGATAAAAGTTTGCAACTTTCCGTAAATGAACTTTACGAATTTTGACTCCCTACAAGCTAACGATCGTAACAGTAAAAGAATGTTATGACAGTGTTAAGAGAAAAAGCCAACCGATGGAAAAATTACAAATTTGAAACCTAAAAATTTAGTTCTTGATTATATACCTTACGTTCTTGTTAACGTTTTACTTTTATCGCCGAGCAGGTACATAAATTAATAAAACTAGTTCCTTAAATATGAACAGCTTAATAATATAACGGGGAAAATCAAGGAAGAATATATTTCATGGCGGAAAGAGTAATATTTTTAAAATGTAAATGACTTCATTTGCAATACCCTGGCCTGATGTTGAAATCTCCATGTCAAAAGCTCACTACATTTGCTTATTCAGCCCAGGTCGGAATTCATTACATTGACTAATCGTCATCATAACCTTAAATTGAAATCTGACAAAATGACAATCATTGATTAGAAATGCGGTGCAATAAATATTTCTAATGTGCACAGTAAAAAATAATCATTAGGCGAGAATGAGAGGAAAAAAAATTTAATATAGAACTGAGAAGAACGAGCGTGGAAAAAAGAAAAGTAGTTCTATTGAGATGCACGCTACGCGAAGTCTGCAAGAAATCCGACGTTCAATTTTTCCACAAAATTGTATTACCCAAGTGCAACCTTCTGCCCGATGCCACCCAACGCTACCCTACTCTACGTTACGCTATGCAACCACGTTCACCGCTGTCCAGCTTTTCGTCAATTAGTGTCTTGTACAGACAAAAGAATCGAACGCTCATATTTTGATTTCAAACCAAATATATTATTGTCGTTATATTAATTACAATATACTCATTTTAATATAAACCAAGCGAGATGAAAAATTCATGAGTTTTTATTAAAAAATAAAATAATGTAAATAAATCATGGTTTAGTAGAAAATTGATCAAAACGCCGTAATACCATTTTTTTTATTTAGCTAACAATTTATTACATGGTTTTGTTAAAAATAATGCATTAAGAACAAAACAGACGTTGTGATTGTGATAGTGATTATTGTGATCCGTACGTGGAGTGAGCTTGACGTCGCACATCTGTGCACACACTACCAAAACGTGGCAAGGCGGGGGGTAGCGTTGCATCGGGTGTGTTCCCCGCTTAAAGCAAACAGTGAGGCAGATTGTTTTTGTATAAGTTGTCAGCAGACAAATCTCTGTGAAATAATCCTTCTGAAGTTTATATTAATGACGAGCAGCAATTCAATATTTGCAAAAGGAAAAACTGTACAAACTATTCGATTTACTTCTATTATATTTGTATAATAATATGACCTCGATTTCCAGCAAATAATTGTCACGATACTGTTTATTTCCTTTCCAGGAGTTCAACAGCCGATGATCTGCTTATTTTCCCCTTTATTACGGCAAAATAATCATTATTGACGAAAGATTCGGTCATATAATAGAATTCACAGAAGTACAAGACCAAATTGAATATTTCCTTAAGCATAAATTTAATTGCTGTTAAAATGACGGATACCTTTATTAAAACCACTTTTGTGAAATTTTTCTTTGAGTCTGTAAAGTGATGAGCCGTAGCCATTTCATTTGGCGCCGAGAATACAATCCGATTACACGTCTTTTGAAAAATGACAAAAAGGAGGGAAAATTTAAGAGGTGGGGAGTTGAGATTGGAAGTTAGTGTCCGAGTGGGTCGAGGTCACGACAGCTCAGGTGGTAGAGCAGCGGCTATCTAGCCGAAGATCGTGGGTTCGAATCCTACTCGTGACATTGACTTTTTTATCTCAACTAAAAACCGTAATTAATTGTACTATTTTAGTGTTTTGATACATTTTCCGCCCAACAATCATAAAATTAAAATAAGAATGCTCTAATTAACATAATGACAAAAATACTCAAAATGTGAAACAAAATACAAAAAATAGGAGTGTCCGGCTCTCTTGTCTTTGACTGTACTCGACGAAAATCTGCATAATTAATTTTTATGAACAAACTATTATTAGTGAAATATTGTAAGCAATAACACGTATAAATGTAAATTGTCAGTTAAATTCATTCTATCAATAAATGGTATTTCGGTTGTGTTAAATTTTCTACCTATTTTCTATCAAATAATTTTTATAAAAACCCTTGAATTTTCCACCTCGTTTAATCTGGTTTAAATTAAAATAAAGGTGTAATTAATGCGATGACAAAATACATTAGTTTAAAATAAAAATATGAATGCCCGGTTCTTTCGCCTTCGATGGCGCTCGATGCTACACGACGAAATTATGGATAGAGGGGAACTTGATCGCATCGCGTAGCGTGGAGAAGGGTAGCGTTGCGTGCCAACGGACAGAAGTGCACTTGGATTATACAATTTGATGGAAAAATTGAACATCGGATTTCTTACAGGCTTCGGGTAGCGTTGCATCGAGTAAAAATGTTTCCCGCTTTCTTTTTTCCATGCCTGTTCTTCTAAGTTCTATATTAAAATGGGGTTTTTCTCTTTTTATTTTTTCCTTTTTATGGACTTTGCAAATCCAAAGTCGGGTAGTATCGGGTAGCATCAGGTGACTTCCTCGTTTAAGAAACAATAATGATGTTAAGGGCGACGGTGGCCGCAAGGTTTAGTCTTTGACACGGCGCTCATCACTCTAAGGTAAAGGTGCCCGGGTTGGAATCCAGCGGCTCTGCATTCGAACCCGACATATTTACAAATGGGCTTTTCTTCAAAAACACCGGCACCCTTAGGGTGTATTGACCTCCACTGTTGAGAACCCTCGTATATAAATAAATAAAATAAGAATGTTACCCTCGAGCTGCAATGAATTCCTATTCTTGATTTTCCTTATTTCTATTTAGTGTCATGTTCGTTTACTTTTTATACACTGCCTTTACCTAATGTATTGTTATTATTATTATATTTTGATTAATCTATTTTGGGACTGCTTCCCTGTTTGAACTATGCAATAAATGAATAAATTAAATTAAACAGATTATTAATTAAAATTGTTTATCAATAAATAAATTAAATGTAATTTATAAACTTATAGCTCTTCAGTAACTAGATCTTATCAAACTACAATTTCCTCTCATCCGTTTATTACATTAATACGCTTTTTGGTTTTAATTAAACGATTTATTTCATTTGCACAATGTAGGTCTTTTCTCTTCCTTTTGTACTGTGAGAAGCCAAAAGGTGAATTACGTTTAACAATAAAATCTAACAATTAAAATATCCCCCTCCACAATCATCCACCGTGACAACCGCCTACTTAGCAAACTAAAAATACAATTTTTTTTTCAGAGGGTTTAATTACTTAAGGCCTTAATTCGGTCTAGCCCACAAAGGGAGGCAAAGAAAGGTAAGGGAGACCTTTGAAAATATTTATTATAATTAAAAGAATCTCCATTTGCTAGTTTCCCCTTTTATAATAGTATCTGGAAGGGCTTTTAAAATAGGTATATATTAAAATTTATACATTGTCCCAATTATACAAGAGAAATCTAGTCAAAAACATTTCCTTACCTATAATCCTCACAACCTGCTTAAATATAATAAAATAAATAAAAATTTAATATTCATCACAGTAGATATGTATGTCGTTTAGTGACCGTTATTTAATGATTATTTGAAGATAGTGAGATGCGATCTGCTGTCACGTAGAAAAACATTTTCTTTTTTGTGTCAACGTTTCGACATTTATTGAGATCATCTTCAGGACTTCGGATTTATAAACATTGTTTAAATTATACAAATACATGTAGGATGTGAAAAATGAGATTATACAATGCTAGAAATTTTAGATTCAATGTTTCAAAAGTATTTGTATCGGTAATACAACAATATTGATAACATAGAAATATCATCATCGCATCAGACAAAACATAGAATATAACGTATAAAACAATCATTACATTCCACCATCAAAAATATTTCTACATAGTCTAATTCTTCAACAATTTGGCTTTCATTTTCCTAATTATCCGTGCCTATATAATTCTGAAAGGATAACCCCATTTTTCACTTGAAGATGCCAATTCCTCATATAGAAATGTCTTTCTAACTCGACTTCCTTCCGAACCCCTTCAAAATCCAACATATATATTAAAACAGAAATATCTCACTGGCACTCTCAACAAGAACGGCACTTTGAGTGAGTACAAGTACAAAAGCTTTGATTGAATCTAAAATTTTCTGAAGATGACCTGAATAATCATCGAAACGTTGGCGCGATTAAGAAAATACTTAGAAATTAAGAACTGTGGAGTGAGTGCGATCCTTTTAATAGATTTTATAAGAAAATGTATTTTTAAAACCTACGTCTCACCAGATCGCATCTCACGATATGCAAATATTCACCGCAGCATTAGTACACAGTTTAGTGCTTTTTTTTTGAGTACGTGTACGGATCTCGCGCAAACTTCTTGCAAAAAAAAGATAGTACTCTTGAACTCTCACTCCGAACACAATGGTCCCTTTCTTAGTTTGAACTTATGCAGGTAGCTGGCCAAAGATACCGTGCCCTGTGATAATTTGCTTGGTTCAGTAGTCGGGGAGGATCCAGATGCTCATGAGGACCTGACATTCCACCTCAGGTATCTACCTATAGTTCCCGGCTTGATTGATTTGCCCTCATCAATTTTAACAATAGGTGCCTCTGTTCATTTTTTTACCTTAAAAAATAATAACCATAAATATTTTGAAAATATCAAAATGATATATACTTTTATAAATTTACACATTTTATACTTTTAATGAATTTTTGTATATTGATCATTAAACGATGTACACCCTTGGGACAATTTTTGAACATCTGTTTTGCGTAATTGATTAAATAAGGCTAATTTATTTGACAGTCTGACAGCGTTGTTTCTTACAAATTGCCAGGTTCGTTCCAACAATCCATGGAAATATTCAAGAGATTTTTTATTTTTAACGGAGTGAGATTAGGCGGATTCAAGCCACGCTAACGACCCAACGGCTTAGAAACCATTTTAGCATATAATTAACTCCGGTTGACTTTATGTATTTTCAGTTCGTTGAAATAATTGTTTTGTCAATTACCCGTTTGAAGCGTAAATTACGCGAGACTGGATAATATAATACAATATTCTTTTGCTAGTTTAAATCTTAAATATTTTTTTTTTATCCCTGCTTGTTTTTGATTTTCTAGTGCGATTTAAATTTTCAACAGTATTTTGACTGTACATTTTATATATTTGTTTAAAATCGCTATATCTATTTGCAAGAATCAACTATCAAATCATTTAAGAATTTATTATTTCTGAAGGAAAATCTCTTTAAAGATCCAAACGTACTTTGTGTTTTAACCGTTAAAGAAAAATTTCCGCTTTTTTATTCAACCCTTCAACAGACGATTATGGGAAAATTGCAATTTTGTTGGAGGAATAAGATTTAATGGAAGTTGAATCGGAATTGAATGAAATTGAAACTGTAGGTCCTACTAGTTAAGTGATCTTAATTGAAAGGGTCGACCTTTCTCCATTTTGTTCCATCCAATTTGCATTATTAACGCCTTCGACTATACATTTTTTCTAGGAGGTAAAAGTTCCGATGTTCAGCTGTATTTATCAAGAAAAAAATCGATTACCGGACTTTATCAGTCCGTCAAGTAGATTAGATAAAAAGGGAATGCACAAAAACCGTTATTTCGACCAATTTGTCAAATCTTCACGTAAGAATTTTATTGTTAATATGGGATTTTTCAGATCATTTGTAGCAGTAAATATTATTGTTTTATTGACTTGGTATGCTTAGGGCGTACACATTATAGCCACGCACCGAATTTAAAAAACGTATACATTTTGGATTTTGAACATAAACTTAAAAAAAGACAAATCATGAGTGCATATAGGTTACAATAAGTTTGTATTTAAAAAAATAAATAAATAAATAAAAATAAAATAATCCACAATAGTACGAGCGGGATTCGAACCCATGATCTTCGGCTAGATACGCCACTCTCTACACTTGAGCTATCGTGAACTCGATCCACTCGGACACCAACTCCCCATCCCAACTCCACTTTTTCAATTTTCCCTCCTTTTTGCCATTTTCGTTTAAAATGACGTGACCATTTAATTTGTCGTCGAGAATCCAATCCGATTACACGACATTTGAAAAATGGCAAAAAGGAGGTTAAATTCAAAAGGTCGGATTGAAATGGTAAATTAGTGTCCGAGTGGATCGAGGTCACGATAACTCAAGTGGTAGAGCAGCGGCGTATCTAGCCGAAGATCGCGGGTTCGAATTCTGCTCGTGACATTGACTTTTTTATCTCAACTAAAAACCGTAATTAATTGTACTATTTTAGTGTTTTGATACATTTTCTGCCCAACAATCATAAAATTAAAATAAGAATGCTCTAATTAACATAATTGTCTTTGACTGTACTCGACGAAAATCTGCATAATTAATTTTTATGAACAAACCCATGTAATTAATTATTAGTGAAATATTGTAAGCAATAACACGTATGAATGTAAATTGTCAGTTAAATTCATTCTATCAATAAATGATATTTCGGTTGTGATAAATTTTCTACCAAGCCATTAAAATCAAATAATTTTTATAAAAACCCTTGAATTTTCGTGCAGTTGATTTTTTTAATCTCAACTAATAACATTAATTAATTGTAATTGTTTCGTTATAGTGTTCAAACCGACACACTTGACATTCAATGGTAAAAACGAAATCCTTTAGAAAAGACACAGATGAGAAAATCAAATCAATTTTAAATAAAACATTAATTTTTAATTATTTTATTTCAGCACGATAGTAAAACTCAATAAAAACGGTATATAAAATGTATAACCCTCACAATTAAAGATAGTCAGATATTTATTACATATACTTAATATTTTCAGCACAGTTGGTGAGATATTTAAGTGAGGTATTATTCATTCTTTAATGACGCTCAATTTGAACGTGTGAAACGCGGAAATTATAACACAAAAAAATATTAGAATAAAAATAGTAACAATTAAAATAATTAGTTTAATTATTTGGATGTTTGATATTATTTATATACATATTTAAAATGGGAGGTAGATCAAACTCTGTTATATTATTAATGCACTTATCACCATGTTCAATTTTACATTTTTTAATTTCAAATTTCTCAAACCAATCTATTTCTTTCCCTTTGTTGAAACTATGCAACACTCTCGTATTTAGATTTGGGTTGAATTTATGTTTTGTTTCTTTTAGATGGTCCTTAAATTCCGAAAATTTGCTCGATTTAGGCAAGTATTCTTTTACTCTCGTTTTTATTTCTCTACCGCTTTGTCCTATGTATTTAATATCACAATCATTACAATTGAGTTGGTAAACCCCCCTTTTTGCCAAGTTGTCTACTCTGTCTTTAGGTCTTGAAAAGATGTTTCTAAGTGAGCCCGTACTTGTAAAAGCTATTCTAAACCCTTCTTGTTTAAAAATTTTGCTAACTTTTTCTGATAATTCCCCAATGTATGGCAAACAACGGAAACCTAATGATTCGTTTATAGTGGGGTAACTGAGTCCTATCATTGTTTCGTTTAAAGTTAATTTTTTTATTCTTTTGACTAGCAACCTATCAATAAATATTTCTTGATACCCGTTGTTTTTTGCTAAGGTTTTAATAATTTTTAATTCTTTTTTATAGTTATCAGGTGTTAACGGAAGTTTCAACATTCGGTCTATGAGCCAAATGAAACCAGCAGCCTTTTGGGACCATGGGTGGGAAGAATCCGCGGGTATCATAGTGTCTGTAGTTGTGGGTTTTCTATATACATCTATTTCTATTAGGCTGTTTATTATGGACAGTTTTAGGTCTAAAAAGTTCAGACAACCATCTTTGCCAATTTCCAATGTAAAATTTATATTACGGTGTAGGGAATTGATTAGTTGTAGAAATTCTTGGAGAGCTTCTAATGCTCCCGACCGTATGCATAAGATATCGTCTACATAGCGTTTCCAGAAATGAACATATTTAATTAATTTGTTCTTTGATTTGAAAAGAATTTTTTTCGAAATTATCCATGAATATTTCAGCACAAAGTGGGGATAGTGGAGACCCCATTGGTAACCCTTTCATTTCGTAGAATTTGTTATTGAATTTACAATAATTAGATAATGAGCTAAGAGGCTCGAAATCCGGATCGTTGCAGAACAACTTACTGTGCGTAGGAACTATCCTTTTGGAAAGTATTGAACGCCACACTCACCCCATCATTTAACATTTCTAACCTTTTGCGTTTTCTCAAGAGCTTTTCGCTGACAAGCCTCAGAAGGACTGTCATACCACACAGCTCATTTAGTTTTATAACTTAAGCTTCATTCTAAGTTTGTGCTTAAAAACACAGAACCGTTTGTATTGTTCTTTTTGTTAAGTTCGCGTTAAAAAAGCTTTCATTTCTATAGTTCACAGGTACTACCTTTATTTGTAGTACAACACTTCAACTTGGATCAGGGGGCTATACGACTTCAACCAGGTGGCTGCTCGCTTGAGTAGGGGGCGGCCCGCTTGGGTTTGGGGGAGTGGCCCACCACCTGCGGGGAACTGCGTGCTCTGGCCAAAAGACTGTACCGGGGGGAGTTAGACGGTTGGGCGGCTCTGGGGGCCACAGATCGCGGAATCAAGAGCTTCTCCGGCGACACGGTGGGCAACCGGCGGTTGTCCGACGGATCTTTGATCCGTCAGGACTCCCGGTTCATCCATGCCCTCCGCATGAGGACCAATTCGATGGGCACGAGAGAGGCGTTGAGACGGGCTGACTCAAACACGCCGGCCGAATGCAGGAAGTGCGGGGCCGGCAACGAGACGCTCTCTCACGTCCTCTCCACGTGCCCGGAGAATCACTCCAAGATAGTGAGGAGACACGACGAGTGTCTTCAGGTCCACGTCGCCGGTCTCCGTGACTCCGGCTACCAGGTCGCCGTCGAGGCCCCCCACCGAGCCCCGGATGGATCAAGTCTCCGGCCGGACGACGTGGCCACCGACGAGGATGGGATAATCGTCCTAGACCTCGCGGTGGCATACGAGACCGCAGGCGCGTTGGATGCTGTGGCGGACCTCAAGGCAGAAAAGTATAGGGTATTAAGGGATGCCCTCACGCAGCTACAACAAAAACCCAATTTTTTGGTGGCTGGTGTAGTAGTGGGGGCAAGAGGATGCATCCCTGGGCGTACAAAGGCGACGCTCAGGCACCTCGGCATTAAGGAATTGCCGAAGCTGCTCCTCACCCTTTTCCTAACGGCCATAAGGTCCTCACTCTCCATTGCCTGCGGCCACATGGATCGGGAGCGCAGCTTCGTAGCCACCCGACCAGCGGCACCGGCCGTTGAGCGACCTACCAACGGATGCGACTGACCTGGCGAGTTTATGGGACCCACGAACTGACCTAAGGTGCGGACGAAGAAAGTCGTAAGGGGGTCCGCACCCGAGGAAGCGAAAACCGGCAGAGGCCGGAAATAGGTAAAATTTGTTTTCAGTTTATCAGGAAAAAAAATTACAACACTTTAACTCGGAAATCTTTTTTCGAATCGAATTGCGCAAGCTTTTGTGAAGAATATATACATTTCTAAAAACACGTTATTTACTTTGTGCTATTCGTAGTGGAGGCCAATCGAACAAATCGTAACGGAAAGTATAAGTCAATTTCTTCGTACCAATTTATCGAATTGCATGTGCCACCTTTGAGCAAAGAACATCGAAAGATCACCTTTTTTTGTATACTTGTCAATTCTTTCTGACCAAAAAAGACCCAATGCGTAAATACGGCACAAGCTTATTTTTTACATGTTAACTGATATATGAAATTATCCCTACGAAAGGGACACAAACAACATTTTCACTTCAAGATTCTGTTAAGTTCAACTTACAGGATATAATAGTTATATATTTTTAATAATTCTCAAGAGTTTCCTACGGCGGTTGAACACGAAGAAAACTCAATCCATGCCCTACGAAAGTTCCAATTATGTTCCCCTGCGGTCAACCATTCAACGGCCCATTTAATCAACCGCAATTGCAAGACTTAACGTCAAATATTTATAGAGCCCTAACAAACATATAAAATCCAATTTTTCATTAACATTGACAATAAATTACATGTGGGCAAATAATCGTGTGCTAAAGATCAAAGAGAAAAACATACGGATTAAAGAATTAGCGAAAAGTAACTTCAAATAGCAATACAAATTTAATTTGATAAAAACTTATTTTTCCTTTTTCTAATTAATCTGCGTTCTTTAAAATTTAATAATGAAATATTTTTTTATCTCGTTTCTCGAAACACCATTTTGATTGCTTCATTATTACCGACAAGGTAAATGCAAACGTAATGGCTGGCAAGCGAAACAGACGTAATAGGATGAAATTTAATAATTGTTCTACCGTTATAAACGTTTCCAGCATTACTTATATTTAAAAAAAAAATATGAAAAATAAAAGTACTTTTTCATTAAGGGTTTTATTGTTTCTGAACTTGTTATCTTTTAACCATTGATTATTTTTCTAAAACCGATAGAATTATTTTAATTATACCATTCTAACCTTACGCATACACAGGGTGTATAATATACATATTTTTATTCAGAATAAACCAAATTTCTCATTTTATACAATCAATATATATACTCCTAGTAAACGTAACTTTTTTTTAAGCTAGGGCAATATATTGTTTTTTAAATTTAGGGTAATAATATGTTAAACATTGCTTTTATTAGTTATTTTGTTTATACGTTTTTGGCTTTCTTCCCTACATTATGAGTTGATATAATGATATAATAGTTATGTAGAGATCGTGGAGATCCTACTATTATAAATACGTTCCTCACAATGGTTTTAAAGGTACTACTTGAAAAGGATGACATTCCTTGGTTCCATATAGGGAGCGCGTAGGAATGCCACTCGATATAAAAATTGTTCTTAAGCACTCTTGCGCGTATCTGGATTCCCTGTTCTCTTATTATTGGCCGAAATAGGATTTTTTCATTGTAGGTAGTCCTGATAACGTTGTGTAAAAAATTGTGCGTTAAAGTGAATGTATTTATTAGAGTGAATGTGTAGTGTTAAAGGGTCTATGGCGGGATGTTGACTACCCGATCAACTCTCAATTGTATACTATGAGCTGGGCCATTCAAGTTAATAAATTACACGCACACATCATAATTCTCTCAAAATACATCGGGGAGACAAATTGGGAAAAGGACATACATTATCTTAGAAAGTGAGATATAGAAATGGTTAATACCAATGTTTACACACTTGATATATATTGTATATACGCAGGGCGAGCGACCAGGACCCGATGGGTCAAAAGCCTGGGTAGGCCCGTACCCCATCCCTAAAAGGGCCGGGACCTGGTCGGCTCACGAGTCCTGCATGAACCTATTGGACTTATTTACAAACCCCAGGATTGTGGACTATTTTATCCCGGGGAGTGTTTTAGTTATGTCCTCTCCTTCGAAAGTGTCCAATCTTTCCCTGGCATACCTATCGCATTCAGCTAGGTAGTGTCGAGCCGTTTCTTCTTTTGTCTCGCAGAAGCGGCAGAAGGGGTCTGGTAGGGAGCGCATTATGAAGAGGTGCCTTCTCAAGGGGCAATGGCCCGTTAGGATACCTATCAGCCTGCTAATTCTCCTCCTAGAGTTGGAGAGTAAGCATTTCGCTTCCTTAGGTTTGATTTCCTTCAGAAACTCCTTCGATTGCCTGCATCCGGGGGGATTCTTTGAGGAATTGTTTCATTCCTCAGCAACTTATACTCAATTTCCCTGTGCTTAAAGAGTGGGGTAATACTGGTTGTAGCCCGACAAACGCAGTATTTGATCCTTCCTTGGCAGGGTGTCCGCCTCTTCATCGCCGTAGTGTCCCATATGAGCTGGTATCCATATGAGGGTTACCCTATTCTCATACCTGGTAATGATTCTGTTAGTTCAACCGTTTCCTCCACACTTGATACTTGAAATACTGATTAGTGGCCAAAAATGTTTAATTTACTCAATTTAAAGCTAGCCGAAACATTTAGACAAAAAATGTAAAAATTATAGCATGAATGGTATCCTACAAGACTATAAAGAAATGAATTGAGATCTGGAATGTAAAAATTATATGAATGACCTCTATTTATTTACGTTATATTTTTAAAGCAAAGGGTAATTTCTTTATTTAAACAAGAGTTTTCCCAGAGAACCCACGCGTCATCACTGTGCTCTATGTAACTTGGAACAAAGTGAGTATCATATATAGGCGTCTGCTTTGTTGTAAATGAATTTCGTGCTTATTTAGAAAAAACCCGAGATTGTCAGAATGACGTGATAAAATATTTGAATGGTTTTAAAAATTGGGCTTCTCTTGTCAATTATTGTAAATCTGCTTGTAAATACAAGTCTGAATTGGTCTGTGAATTCAATATGTTTAATAACTGAGAGTTTATTTCACCATTTATAATTATGTTTAGTATTTAAATTAACATGTAGCAGCTGACGAATTTCGTCAAGTATAGTCTTTGTTTTGAACAATTAAATATATAAAACAACTCTTTACTAATAATTTAATTTTTAGTTATACAATTGTATATATTTTTTCTTAACCTGCATATTGTGTAAAAAGTTATAGAACAATAAAGACTTATTGTAAATATTATTATTATTATATGAACTCCGCCTTGTTTTCGTGAAATAATGTCACTCCTGAGACAGCTTATCGGCCAGTTTTCCTGTTGCAAAATTCTCCGAATGTCCGCCCCCAATCCTTTCTGCCCTAACGTCCCCACGAACGGTCATCTCTCTCTCTCTCTCTCTCTCCAGTTAACCGATAAGAGGATTAAATATATACAGGACGAACCTGATTTCATTTCAACAGCTAATGCATCAGACAGAAAAAAGTTCGTTTGAAGTTTTGTTTAGAAGAGGGTTTCTTTTTATTAATTTTTCAACTAAAAAGATTAGATTTGAAGTATGTGGTATGGAATTTCTAGTAACAAAACCATTTTATTTCATTTTTTACAACTGCATTCTTCGACGCCACAAGTAAAACGTAATATTTACATATAAATAATACTAACAGTAGTGTTCGCCAGCAGCCAAGATTAAAATGACGCCGACGAACACCATCGGGAGAGAGGAATTGAAATTAATAAGAGGCGTGTTTCGGCACCAACGGGAATGGAAGAATCCCGATTTAATGAAGGAAGTTAGTTTAGGAAGAGTTAGATGAGGAGATAAATAATCAACGAAAAGGATTGATTGAAGACTCACTGTTTAATGCAATTTCTATGGCTTACAAGATGGCCGATGATCGTATTGGAGATGTGACGGTCTAAAGGCGATGAATCCCTCTAAAAGGGAATGTCTCCTGAATGCGATATCGTGCGTGAGGCGGCGGTGATTAAGCCGTTGTACCGACCTGGTTCTTGCAGGATCTTCTGGATGATGCAATTCAGTAGCGGTGAGGATGAGACTATGCAGTCCAGGTAGTAGCCAGTGAGATGATGGAGTTTTCGCGGAATAATAAGGATGGTAGATGGAAGAAGGAAATTATATGTGAAAGGACAATTGCGATGATAGCTGTGTGGGCCATGCCGTCGTGAGATGAAATGCACGCGGAGGTGGAGATCGTATAGCGGATTGCGGGGGAATCCGTGGGGATTCGATTGGCGAGGAAAACTTCAAGAGGCAACTATCTTACACGGAGGTGAATTACTATGGCGCAACACTTTAGCGCGTATGGCGAAAGGACGTGTGCTCGCTCCAAGAGCTGGCGGAGAAGAAGGCACCAGAGGGCTGAGGGTTGGAAGGGATGGTGGTTTCTTATGAAAAAAAGGGAAATATGTTGTGAGTGGTGAATTTCCACGAGGTAGGGGCTGGAAATCGGGGGTCCACCTTGTGTCGTAAATCGGGCGTCTTTGTCAAATGCGACACGCCCGAACAAATAGCATGAAAGCTTGTACCACTGTATCACAGGATGATAGCTGTCAGTACATCTCAATACATTGAGCGAGAAAGACTAGGACATCGATGTCAAGTGTTAAGTTTGTCGCGGGACCACTAACGCTTCGGTTTTCTGTTGGGATTATTAGGAAATTCGGTGGATGAAAAGTTCTTGACGAAACGGTTCGGAAGATGGGGTCGTTTGGAACAGGATGTTTTGAAGAGGAATCGGGCGAGCTAGGTAACAAGAAGAACATGTAGGTCTGTAGGGATAGTGTGATTGGAAAAACAGAAAGGGGCGTTCACTATTGTTCTGCGGATTTTGGATTGAAAGGATTGAATTCGATTGAGGTTGGAACCTGATTTGTTTGTTAGTGAGAGTTTTAATCGTCTGACAAGTAGTCGTAACTTAATTAACAACGTAATTAACACGTAACGTAATTAACAAAACCAAAAGAGAAAAGAAAGTAATTATAAAAATAATACTTTGGACATGTCTTTAATAAAAATACTATTCCCAACCTGTGTAATAAATAAAAATTGAATTCGAGTAAAATTACAGATTTGAGATCTTTTATCACTTGATATTCATGAAATTTCGATTCATTTTCCGTACGAATTGGATGGAAACGATCCAGACAAACCCACCCAGCACAGTTTCCCCCATCGAGCGTGGCAGCAGAAAACAAACGTGTTTTCGAAAGGTGACAACACCGTACGACAATGACAATCTTACTGTCGATTTTGACAGGTCAATTTGCAAACCTGACGTCGGAAATGAGTTACAATTCACGGCGATTGTTCTTAACAGTTATTGCTCTTGACGCCTCGTCTAAGTAATTGATAAATTCCAAAATGGATGTTATTAGTTTACCTATGGTATTTTCATGTATTATTCCAATGTTGATCAAACCCATTGGATAATAGCAGTGGATTTAACACCAAAATTTTAACTGGATTTAAAAGACCTCTTCCTCACACACTCCTTTCACAACATTTCACCCCCAAACGACGTCGGACAAATAATCCTCAAACTCTCAAAGAAAGAAATTCTCTGAATGAATTTATAACTGGGAACATCATCCCCATCATGGCGATTGTTTTGCTGCCAAAATTTTACAATGAAGTCCTCCTCAGAAAAACGCATCTCCCCATTGTTTTGGAAAATCACTGTTTCCATATGAACCAACCCAAATAACAACTAATCACCTAATTTCCTAACTTCTCATTAGACTTATTCCCATACTTGGGAAATTACTCGAGCACTTTATACTCAAAATGCAAAGCCATATAACACCCTTAAACCTTATGCCTGACCACCTGTTCAGCTTCCATTGAGCAATTTGTCTAAGGCCTTCGACATAATTGACAGTAGACCGTTTAATCGCGGTGAAAAACTGGAAAAGGAAGGAGTGGGTAACCCCTTTCTGGGCGGATCGATTATTTTCTGTAGGCGAATACTAAGCGTTGGGGATTATCGTATCCTGTCTATATTGATTCCGGCGTTTCTCAGGGATCATCTCATTCTATATAGTATATTGCTTGGGATATTTTAAAATAACTTGGATCAGTCATTATTAACAACTCAAGATTTTCATTTTTAAATGACGACCTGAAAAATCTTTCACCCATCATCCTCTTTTGTAGTCTCGGTACGACAATATTAATCCTAAGTGAAATGAAAATAAGTGTAAGGTCATGAGATTTTCGGAGAAAAAGGTCGCGAATAAAGTTGACTTAGTTTACTTATTTGTTTACAAATTTAACGGCAATATCATTGAAGACTTCGAACCTTGGAGTTAGTTTTAATAAGAAATGTGTTCGTAACCAACTTGAAGTTTAAAAAAAAACAGTAAACAATTTGGGGTTCATTAGAAGACGGTAGGTTTTAAAAATGTACTTGCCATAAAAACGATCTACCGTTGCTTGTTCATCGCCATTTAGATTATGCTAGTATTGTTTGGCTGTAGGATCAAACAGCTGATCGCTGATGATTGAGAGCGTACACATAAGGGCCCTGTAAATATTTGCTTTTCAAAATACATGGAAAAAAATACCTGACTGTAAGGAGAACTCCCTTATAGTGCAAAACTGGCTTTGTTTGGAATGGACTCATTGGAAGATATTTAACAATAGGAATGTGTTTTTCTTGGTGACCTGTTGTTTCCGAATATGTTTAAATCGTGAGGAGCGGGCAAGAACGTGGTTGTTCAAAAAGACACCCTTGTCATTTTTTCTGCAGACATTTCGATCTTTATTCGTGTCATCTTCACGGCATAAAGTGTGGTTTCATTCTTATGGTGTCATTTTGTCGCAACAATTCCACACAAAACCAATAGGAAACCACAAGAATAGCATATCACACTTTATTCCCTGAAGATGATCCGAATAAAGGTCGAAACGATGGCAAAAAAACGAAAAAGGTGTTTTTCTAAACTACGTTATTCTTGATCGCTCCTCATGACTTACGAACAAATTATTTAACAATACGATTGACTCCCCAGAGATCTTGACCAGCTTCTGTATTAGAGTCCCCCAGTGCTGACTCCATTCCCGTGGGCTATTTATGCTCCCCAACATGGGACGAAAGTTCGGAATGTTGTCTATTTCGGATAGTTCCGCATAGTAATCGGTATAGAGATGTCGCAAACCTTTTCTCAAACTCCTTGTCAGTTTTTGAAAAAAACATTTTACGAGCTTGAACAGACTGATTCACGTATATACAAATACACATAATTTTTTTATGTTCGATCTTAGTTTTGGCCACAAGTTTGTTTGATATAAATTGCAGTTATTAATCTAGTTGTAATTTATTCTTTTTATCTGATGTAAAGCTTTTTAATTGTAAAATATTATGTCTGCTTTTGTCTTCTTGATTGTTCTGTTTTGCGTCTTTTGACACGTTAGAACCGCAATGAATAACCTGTTCCAAAAGGATTCCAACCTGTATTGAATACAGTACAAAGACCTCCGTTCAATATTAAATGTATCTAACAGTTCGGAATAAAGTAGTAAATGATAGCACTTTCATTTGGAGCATTTTGAAATGTTTCTAAATAAGCATTTTCTTACGTGACCTAAATTATAGCTATGACCTAATCTTTCAAACAGATCCTTAAGAGTACTGACTGCTGAGGGTAGATAGGATTTTTGAAATCCCAGCTGATATCATTGTAATTTTGTAATTTCCACGATAAAAGTAACAATCGTTCGAAAGTGGTGTACGAAGTGTTTTTACTCTCGTGTATTCATCATCGACTGGTGATGGGCATGAAGATCATATGTTTTTTATGATAAGAATGTCCACCGAAACATACAACTTCCACTCAATCATCAAAGATCCTTAGCAATTCATAACAACCAATGACACTCAACTACGCTGGGGGTACATGTTGAATAATACGTTTGCTAATGCATGTAATAATAGTCAAATTCAGATTAACATTCCATTAAGGATTTAGTATTGTTTCCCTCTACTATAGTTTTTGGCATAGGTCATTTTTGTTGGTCTCTGAAAAGATGAAAATATGGTAAACTCATCGGCACTGCTCACTTCACCGGAATTGGTATTTTCAGTGAAGATGACATAAAGCCAAAACGGCTACTCACTATTTGTAAACCAGCGAGAATAGACGGACCAAATACACATCAATTTCGATCAGTATATGATGCCATCACGTACTCACAGAAATGCCAACTATTTTTCGTAATGTCATTTAAGGTTAATTTTATTTACAACGTTTTTCAATTAAATAATCATTATATAATGTGTTGAGATAAAAAATCAGTGTCACGAGCGGGATTCGAACCCACGACCCTCGGTTAAATACGCCGCTGATCTATTACTTGACCTCGATCTACTTAGACACTAACTTCCCATCTCAAGTCATTTGATAGCAACAGTTCGGTATGTGTTATGTTAGTGCAGGAAAGGCCAGTCTGGAACTGTAGAACCAATGATATGACTAGGGTGCTAGTTACAATGCACCAGAGATAAAAATAAATACCGCGGCCACAAGGTATTATGCAACTCGAACTGAATAGGTCTATTGTTCTCCTCCAAATATAGACTTCTGTACGCTATTATATAAAGACAACTGATTACCTTGAATCTGCCTTCTTTCACTGGTGGTATGGCATACGGTATGCCGAGGAAACTGGCAACTTTCGCTTGCACTCGCTCAATTTGTCCGTCCCAAGGCCTGAACCCCGGGTTGGGGTTATCGTAGATGAACACCCTGAAACCTTGCACTTGGCCGTAGGAGGTTGTCACGACGACGTCACGCTCGGTATCCTGCCTGGGAGAATCCGCCCTTTGTTTCCCTTGCAAATCCGGCCGCCAGCCGCCAAGGACCCCGGGGAGTTCGATGCCCGCTTGCTGAAAAAGAAAGCCAGACTGTTAATTCGTAAAAGTATATAAGTTAAATGTATAATATGGGTAGATGGATTAGTTTAAGTCAAACATTTTAAAACACTACAAGCTTCCCGGAGACTTTAATATTTTACAACTGCGTGTCTTTATCTCCCTTGTCGTATGTTTAAATAGTATTCTCGAAATGTAGCAATTTATTAATATAAAACAATCGCAAGTGAAAAGCGTTATTATATCATAATAAATTACAAAACGCTCACGATTGCTGTTGTCTCTGGAATGTGAAAACTGCTGTCTTTGTTAACAAGTTTTCCATGTGAAATATCAAAGACTCATTGAAATCGAAGCTGAAACATTCTTGAGTGCGAATGTGTTACAGTCTCTCTCTCTTTTCAGTTGTTTTGTCGAAAATCACTAACTCTTGTCTTAGAAAGTTGTCACAAGTCATAAATAAATCATCCACATCTCGATTTACTAGTTTACTCTCAATTTTCCGTAAAATTTTACCTAAAAAGCTTTGGAAAAGAAATCAATTTCCAAAACACAAGTCTCCGGTCACTTAACTCAAGAACACCTAGAAAACACTTTTGCCTCTTCACCTGACCTTGCCCGTCACCATAGCTGTCGTTTATATCGTCTAAAATCGAAGTCTACTTTCTAATTTCCGGCAACCCTAAAAAACAACCTATTTCTAGTAAAAGAAGCATGTTTCTATGTAGAACAATACGTTCTAAAGCGACCCTAATCGCCTTCACCGAAAAAAGAAAAATGGAAATACAAGGACTACGTTTCTATAACGAAATGTTGCCCTTAAAAAATGAGGTGAAATACCTAGGAATAATCTTGGTAAGAAACTAACCTGGAACCCTCACCTGCAACATACAATAGCAAAAACCAAAATATCGCTAATAACCACAAGAAGAGACTTAGGCAAATCCTGGGGACTTAAACCGAAAATGGCCTACTGGCTATACGCGGCTGTAATAAGACCCAGAATAACCTATGGATCATTAATCTTGTGGTACAAAGCTCACAAAAAGTAGCTACCCGAACATTAGGCAGCTTACAAAGACTAGCAAATCTATGTGTGTCACAGGGGCGATGAAAACAACCCCTACAAATGAACTAGATACCCTGCTAAACCTACCTCCACTAGAAATATTCATACAGGGAGAGGCTAGGAAAAGCTCATTCAGGCTCCAAAAACAATTAAATTGAAAAGGAACGAAACAATTCGGGCACACAACCATAATTAACAAAATCAGACACCCATTATTAGAGATGGGGACTGACTACATGGTCCCGCAAACAATCTTCACAACCTCCTACAAAATCTCAACAGACTATAAAGGAGAGGAAGAACACAGGAGGACATCGGATACAATGATATGGTATACGGATGGCTCCAAAACAAATGAAGGAACCGGATCAGGTGTTTTCTGTACAATCCCAAAATATGAGCAATCAAACTCTCTAGGGAAGTACACCTCGGTCTTTCAAGCAGAAATACATGCTATCAATGCTTGTGCCCTGGAAAATCTTAAAAGAGGTTACACTGACAAAAAATCCTCATAAGATCAGACAGCCAAGCAGCTATCAAAGCACTGGCATGTACAAGGATTACATCAAAATTAGTCAGTGAATGCATCCAAAATCTCCAAAACCTGGGAAAACACAACAAGGTAACGGTATCCTGGGTGCCAGGGCACAGGGGAATTTTGGGTAATGAAGAAGCAGACAGACTGGCCAGAGGAGGATCCACAAGACCATACATAGGCCCCGAGCCTATCCTTGGGATATCCAAAACAAACGTAGAATCCTCCATCGCAGAATGGATCCAAATAAAACAAAGAGAAAGATGGATAAACTCTAGCAGTGCTAGACACACTAAACTCATGATAAAACAACCCTCATCAAAACTGGAAAAAACACTGCTACAATTGGAGAGGGCAAATCTCAGAGGAGTGGTAGGACTACTAACCGGCCACTGGCATCTGAGTAAATCTACAAAACATGGGCATATATAATAGTGATCCAATTTGCAGACTATGTAATGAGGAGTAGGAAACAGCCACTCATATCATCTTCAAATGCGGAGCAACGGCTCAATGGAGGTTCAATCTGACTCACAAAAGCGACTCAGAGAACCACATTGGAGCAATAACAGTGAATGACTTGATACTTCTGAGAAAAAGAATCGAGTCTATTGACTAAACTAAGGAACTAGGAAGGTACAATAAGCCAGAAGGCTGCAGTGCCTGGGGCACACAAACCCCCTCCTAGTACCTTTGCTACAATTCCATTCCATTCCATTACTCTCAATTTTTCCGTAAAAGTTTACCTAAAAAGCTTTGGGAAAGAAATCAATTTCCAAAATAGAAGGGACTGTCTCCGGTCACTTAACTCAAGAAATCTTTTTTGAAAATCACCTAGAAAACACTTTTGCCTCCTCACCTGACCTTCACCATAGCCGTCGTTTATGTCGTCTAAAATCGAAGCCGACTTTCTAATTTCCGGAAACTCTAAAAAACTACCTATTTCTAGTAAAAGAACCATGTTTCTATGTAGAAAAATACGTTCTAAAGCGACACAAGGCAAATGACGACAATGAAACAGCATTCCTCAACTAACGAACCGAATAATCTCTAATCTAGTCATTCATGCAGATTTTAAAAATTATATATTGTACCTTTATTGTTCACTAAACTCTTCCAAACTGTAGTATGCTTGTTTTATTAATTTTCTTCACAATCTCGTTCTTTTAGGGTATTGCAAAAAGGGAGTGGTGTTGAATCCACAGGTGTAGCCTAAAATCTGAAGTTACTTAAGTTTAATTGGACTGAACAGATTACGGTATACTTGCGTACTTTTAATAGAGGAAAAGCATCACTTTTTATTACAATTTTCTATCGAAGTTAAAGTTCTTTTGTCCGTAGGCTGGTATGAAAATTGATTAAAAATTCAGTTGAAATTGTAAAGTTTGTAATTGTTATGCGGGACGGCATAGGGGTTTAATATCGATCTTTTAGGGGGAAAAAACAGGCGCACTGTATAAAGAAGATAAATTTTCACACTCCAGTAATTCTCCAGGCAAAGTAAGCCCTCACTCATATAAAATTTCAGATGTTCCATATATTCGCACGTTATAATAATAAAAAAAAAAAAAAAAAATCAGGATATAAAAAGACCAGGAGAGGTTTTGGGATATACATGCACTCAATTTAAAATAAGTCTATTTTTGGATGTTTTACTTAAGTAAACGCCTGTCTGCAAAATAAGAGGTCTTAATAAATAAACACCACCTTACATCATCCATTAATTCAATTGATAATGATTCTAAACTGCCTTTAACATAGAAAAAATATTATTTAAAATTCGCCTAATAACATTTATTTTTAATAAGTACGACAATTAAACTATTACTCAACCTTAATTTAACGTGGGCAATTTCCGTAATAAATATAGACTTAAAAATTTTTTATTACTTTAAAATGTGCAGTCGTTAAAACTTTTTAAAAGTTATACTTAAGTAACCGCTTACCTACAAAACAATTAGTCTTAAATTAAATAAAAAATTTTTTGTTAAACACCATCTTGCTCAATAAATAAAACCTGCAGTCTGCCTTTTCGAGAGAGAAATTATTATTTAAAATTCACTTAAGTATATTTAAAGATTTATTTCTCGTCGATTCCAAGAGGGTATTTCAACTCTTGCAAAAAGACCATATCGTAAATTCAGGGCCCTTGGATTATCACTCAGGATCTTTACCTATGAGTGGCTGTGTCTACGCCGTTGTCACGGCAACTGATGCCTTTATATTGGAAAGCTAAAGTTCAAAATTACGAATTTGTCTTCAACTGTTCAAAGCTGACTAGATTTAAGTTACAGCACAAAGATGAACAACGAAATCAATTTCCACGACGATTGTCAGGGGAATCAATAATGGTATAGATTAGCTGCAAACGGAATCGTATTGGTAGACATTCGTCGTCGACTGAGAAGGCGGATGAGTGTAATCGGCAAATGTTAGGACGGTTATGTTTTCCTTCAGAATTAGATCACTGTGTACAGCAAGTACAGCCTAGGATGCTCTCTTGAGATACGCCAACCTTGATTTCAAATTAATTTGAATATTTGGCTTGTTTAACTTGAAAAGACTTTCTTTTTTATCTTCCAGAACTTTCTCTGTAATATCAGGGATTTTATGTTTTTTATCTATGGTTGAATGCTTAGCTCTGAATCCAATTCGTGGTTTGGTTTAATGTTCGCTTTTTCAATGAAGGTTTTCCGTCTTTTCAACAAAACGTTTTCAAATAATTTTGAGATAATAGGAAGCAATAAGGTGGATCGGTAGGATGATATTTCATGCGGTTGTTTACCTACTATCACTGTGATATCAGCAGCGTTCTAGACACTAGGGGACATAACTAAGTCGTGATGCCGCGTTAAATAAATTCATCAATTTTAAAATTCTTTTTTGGGAAGTTGTTCAAAATTTATCTTCTTGTCGATATTCGAATCCTAAAGTTTTCCAAAAATTTAAAATTGTTTTTATTTATTTTTTTAAAATAAATTTCCTTTACTTCGAAATAATATTTAATATATATATA
>CM077103.1:29546602-29578035 GCA_039619505.1 Cimex hemipterus | reverse complement strand
AGGTTTGATTTCCTTCAGAAACTCCTTCGATTGCCTGCATCCGGGGGTCGTATTCCATTCTTTGAGGAATTGTTTCATTCCCCAGCAACTTATACTCTCTTTCGCTGTGCTTAAAGAGTGGGGTAATACTGGTTGTGGCCCGACAAACGCAGTATTTGATCCTTCCTTGGCAGGGTGTCCGCCTCTTCATTGTCACCTTATGAGCTGGTATCCATATGAGGGTTACCCTATTCTCATACCTGGTAATGATTCTGTTCAACCTAATAATATTTAATTTACTTTAAAAAGCTTTTCTAGTGTTTTGACACATTTTCTCATAGTTAAATAATTTTTATAAAAAAACATGGTTTGATCTCGTTTAATTTGGGTTACATTAAATACGTATGTTGTAATTAATGTCACTACATAATTGCATATACTTGGTTTGAAATAAGCGAAAAAAAAAATTTATGGTTCCGACGCTACTCGATGAAAATGATGTAATTTTAGGAGCAAAGCCATGAAATAAATTGTTAGTTACATTTTATGAGCAAAACCGCGTAACAAATCATTAGTTATATTCATTACATGAAAAAATGGTATTCAGATGTTTTATATTTATTTTTATGTTGATTTTATACCAAACTAATAAAATTAATTTTAAAAAAACTACTGAATTTTTGATCTCGGTTAATTTGGTTTGTATTAAAATAAATATGCTGAAATTAACGAAACGACAATAGTTCCTGTAGTTTGAACCAAAATATGATTGTCCGGTTCTTTTGTCTTCGACTGTACTCGATGCTACCCGACGAAAACCTGGACAGTGGGGATCGCAGTGAGTAGCATCGCATAGCGTTGCGTCAGGTAAGTGTGTTCCCAACTTTCTGATTTTATTGTTGGATTTTTCCATGTTTTTTGCGGGATGATGAACGGAAATTTAATCGTAACGGATTATCTTTTAGTCCGCCCATCCTCGCTCGGTTGGTCTGTCAGACACATTTCGACATTTTGCAAAATTGATTTTATTGTAAAACATGTGCAAAGTTTCAGGTGACAAAGGCCAGAGGACATAAGATGAACATAACAAAATGGGTTTTGCCACATAACGTGAACAATTACAAAGAAAATAATTGGTAAAATAAAAAAACTATGATGAAGCCCCATTGCACAGCCTTGCTAGTTGAGAAATTTCAGATTAAAAGATTAAAAATTACGATCTGATTTAAAGGCCCTGACTAATATAGAAGGTATAAAAAGATAATATAAGATACCCCGACTTAGGTTTTTGTGACAAACGAACCCCCGTCTTACTTTATAATCGCAATAATCCCAACAGGAAATATATTTTCGAAGGTGTTAATAATTTTACACCCTCGTTTTATGATTTTATCATAAGTCGGGACTTTTATTGGCCAGCCGGTTGACAATTTATCCCCCAGTTGCGGAGGATGTAATCCAAAATATAGGTAATATTTTCGGACTGGGAAGGAACAGCAGGATATAAAAAGGGGCAAATGTTTGGACCCGGAGAAGCGATCACTTCCGGATGTATCGAGTAACCTGCATCATTAGACCTTGCCATAAAGCCTTCGTCACGTTATACAGCCAGTTGTAAATAAAATGTTATAGCTCGTCAACTTGTTTGTGTAACAAGGTGCCGTTTAATTAACATTAACGGCAAAATATTACTGGATGTTTTTATTTAACAAATTTCTATTGTGCTTATGGAGATTAAACGTCATACACGATCAACCGAAAAGTAAATGTAATGATGTAATAAATGCACTGAAATAGTATATATTGTTAATAACCGGTACTTATCTAAGTACATTTTCCTGGAATGTGGAAGGTAGCCAAAATCATAATGATAGTGAAGCCTGGTTAAACACCCCGTGATATTTCGTCAAGTAGACAAGTATCACATCATTTCTAGTTCTTTCAAAGTTCTTCAAGAAAGTATTAAACAAAAGATTAACAATTTGGCTTTAGAACAAAATACTCAATAATAAATAAATCGAGTAAACGAAGAGGCGACAAAGCGGCGAAAAAGCCGTCTATTCTCCTACTTAGTGGATGTAATAAAAGTAATGGAAATATTAATCTGGAAGCGGGCAAATCTGCTGGGATGACACAGACGAAAAGTGGAAAGCAGCAGCACCTGGAGGCAGAAAATATAAAAAAGAGAGACAGATTAATTTTCACGCCATTAAGGATATGCAGAAGAAACAAGGAAATACAAATGTGTGGCACAGTTCTAAAAGAGAATGCGAACACTTGCGCCGCACCTCACGATATGTCTAAAGTTCTGAGGCATAACCTACTGACTACAAAGATAGGTTAAAATGCGCATGGTCGCATATAACGTACCACACATGGTTCTTTTCCCTGTTATATGTATGAATGTATTTATGCTGTGACTGAATATCGAATAACTGAAAAGCCCACCGAATTAGACCAGGTAGAACATATTTGTAATGTGATGTGATGGAGGAATCGACGCTTTTGCTCAAGTGCGGGAGATCCCTCCAGAGTGACTGTATTTATTAGCGTGAGTGGTTACGTATGAATAAGCAGGTCTTTCGAGAAATAACGAGTACCTCAAAGGCACATAAGTTAATTTAATTAGTTAAGCAATTTCAATCAGTTTGGTGGTCAAGACCACCAAATCTAACCAATTTTTGATTTGAACATATCGTTTGAAAAGATACCCTGTCGGAATGTATCAACTGTCGTGAATGGAAAGAGTTGTGACAAAATGTCCATAACATCGCCAAACAATGGTTTACTCGTTTTGTGGTTATTTGTAGGTATAGTGAAACCTCTCATAAGGGACTCCTCTATATAGGTTCACCCCGCTTACAGGTCAGTTATACAGATGCACCTGTACAGAAGATTCATTTTCCGTGCTTTTACACATTTATTTAGGGGACATTGTAAGTAACAGGAAACGACTCTGTCAATCAACTTTTTGTAACGGAGCAGGCAATCCCCCCCCCCTACATCCAATCATATTTTTTTCTTCCTATGGTGTTTACATTTTCTTATTTTCTTCAATTTTTTTAATAATTACTCAAAAATCGTGAGATGCGGTCTGATGTGATGTCGGTTTCGGAAAAACATTTTCTTTGCCGTGCCAACGTTTCGATCTTTATTCAGAACATCTTCAGGGCTCAAAGTGTTTGCCTACGGTGTAAGTGTGCGTGTTGAGAGTGCACTAAATGCGAGTGCCCAAATTTTTTAACGTTAACAGGGCTCCGATCCGCCAAAAGTTGATATTGAAACAAATAGAAAAAGAGCTTGATTTTTGAAAAATGACAGCCTAGCAAGACGAAAGGAAGAAAAATTTTCAAAAATGGTAAATTCAATGAAAATGTACATCTGAAAATACACGTCGCATATTGTATCTGTACATATACATATACAGATAAGTATATATTGTCACAAATGATAAAAAGTCTCTTTGACAAAGTACATAGTTACAACGTCAATGTGAACAATGTGCAATCCAGTTTTAATAAGTAAATCGATCAATAAGAAATATTGTCGGTCAAAACATAAAATCCTTAAGACAATATTATTTATAAAATCGACAAAACGAAAAAACCAAAATCAACCCCGTGGGCACGTAGGCCAACAAACGGCCAGATTTGCGAAGTTACATGTTTCAAGTTGAGTAATCATAAGAAAGCAGTATTTGCAAGAGTCGACAGAGGCTTTCGAGACGTTTGCGTCACGTACACGCTGCAGGGCTCGTATCGCGTTGTCGCCCCTGGAATTTGTGATGGTTTAGAATTGGCAAACAATGTAATGTGGTTTAAACCGTCTTCATCCAAGTTTCCGGAGTTGCATGCGGAGCCTAAGTGTAAAAATATACTTGATTTATTTACTACATGGCCTTTACTTCCACTTAATACAGTTACTTATGATTCTTACTATACTCTTCCACTGAAAGACCGATATTAGATTACAGTTCGCCGCTTTGGGCTCCTTTTCAATCCACCCATAATATAATTTAAATATTTTTTTACTCCTGATAGATTACAGAACAATTGAAGAATACAGATACACCGTACTCATCTTTAACGTCGGATCTGAAATTGATGAGTGTTATATACAGAAAAAACATTTTTGATTGTATATTATTGTATAAATTATTACATTCCTTGTTTATCCTTTACTGATTAACCGAATTAACTATAATATTTCATCTATCATTCCAGAAGTCAAATAACATTCTCCATTGAGTGCCATTTAACTAATTATACCAAAGTCTGTTTACCAAGAACAACAAATTTATTAAACTCGTCCGAAAATGAAAACATCCCAACGTATCTATCTTTATTGACATTATCTTCAGGGTTCAAAGTATTGGTTTTCTGTGTAGATGTGCCATTATTATGCGTCGTATTGAGAGCGCCTTCGAGCCCTGAAGATGATCTTAATAAAAATCTCGAAAGAAAAGATAAAGAAAATGTTTTTCTATACCAGACCGCATTTCATGACCTCCAACTAATGATTAATTAACGGTCACTAAACACCACATCAATAATTTATTGTTATTTTAAGCAAATTTTATTATTAGAAAGTTAAATATTGCGTCATACTGAATTTGATTATAATAAATATATGATAATTAGATAATGTTAATACATTTTCATTTTCAGGTTTCTATTCATTCTAAATTGTTTGTTTCTTTCGTTTTTTTAAAACAAGGGTTCCCAACAGCAGAAGTCATATACGCCTTCATTGTGCGGGGGGTTGATAAAAAAGTAAAAATTTCGTTTACAGTTATATGGATGTACGAAAAATTTATGAACACGCTGCTGTTTGAACATACCTTAAGCTTCAGCTGCACAAATAGCTAACACATTCATGAAACGAGCTTACTCCATCCCTGAGATGAGATTTGGAGGGTAGCTGTAGGGGGGACTGGAATCCCAGCGACAGCCAGACGTTTGAGGTGGGAGAAGAGCGTTTTCACACCTAGCGTGTCATCAAATACTAAAAAAGATTTTTTAGACGCGGTTTTAGTTGTCTAGCGTTATCTCAAACGGCGGATAGACTGAGCAAGAAACTAGCCCTACCGGAAAAAATAACATATTCTGTGGCATTCTGAAGAAGTTACTCACCATGCATTTGTGTCTAGAACGGTGTTCTGACAATTCTGTGCCTTAGCAAAAGTTTTACAAAGGATGGAAGGCTTTGTTGAATGAGAAAGTTTTGCATTAATGCCCGGTTGCTCACGACGCGATTAATAATGCAGCATGGGTGAACAAACCCACAAAACACCCAAACTTTGTAGAATGAGTGAAATTGAGCGACTGCACCTAATCAGATTTCGAACCAAGGTTTATCACACTACCACTTCTTACGAGAAAAGACACGCCTTCATTATTTACTCTAATGCAACAGAGAGAACGACAGAATTTTTTAGGGATGGTTTTTTTTTTTTTTTTTTTTTTTTTTTTTTTTGGGTGAACAAGAAACGAAAAATATTTTATCCCCTTAGCTTTCTTGTGACCTTAGAACTTATTTTTTATCTGATCTGATTTTCCTGGCATGATGAATGAAACTATAAATACATTCGGACAACTTATATGTTCAAGTACCAGCAAACCCAGACGTATTTTTCAGTGAAGGAATGCGGACAAGTGTTTTAGTTTCGATCAATGGCTTTTAGACCCCCTTTTTTCACACTGAACGACTTTTGTCGTGCGAAAAAATCGGACGATATGTTATCGAGAATAGTTTTTAGTAAAACAAAGATTCCAATTGACGCGTTCACACTAGTCGAACGACATTTTATCGTACGATCGACGCTTGACTGTCGTCTCAACAAATGGGAAAGGACGATATCGTGACGATATTTTATCGCAGTTCGCCTTGCGGTGGTCTACAGAAAGAAATGGGATGTGTCACACTTCACGACTTTTATTCGGTTTCGTCCAACGAAGCAACGTGTTCTCTCAATTTTCCTGCTTGCTATTTTTCCGTTGAATGTTACCTTTTAGCTCGCAGTAAAGTTCATGAAACGTTAAATCCTGAAGTTAATTGGTTTTCATGGCGGTTTAATTTCTCAAAAAATGATTTAACTGAACGGACTTCATCCCTCCTTTGATTTAAGGGATGGACCCAATGAACACGAATTGATTTTTTTTTTTTTTCATTTCGTAAACGACATTAAAATAACCAAAAAGTTATTACAACTCTTCAGTCCATGATGCAACAAGCGTGGTGATCCAACAACACCGGCGAATTTTTGGACGACACGACTTTTGTCCCATTGATGTGATAGGCCACGATAACACATCGTCCGATTTTTATCGCACGACAAAAGTCGTCCAGTGTGAAAGGGGCCTTGGGATTTAGGCCTCCATCAGTGTACCAAAATGTAAAACAGTGGCCGTTCGTTGTTATTTTCGGTTATATCATACGATGATAAATCGCAGTTATGAAAGATCCGGATGGATTGTCACGCTCTATAATTTAACGTGGAACCAACCATGAACTGGGGGCCTTTCATGACGAAAAAGTGGTTTTGTATAAGCGAAACGAATCCATTCATTTTTTCCCTCATACTTCGTTTAAATCCACAGAAATCATATTAACCTGCATAATTCTTTTATTATATATTTTCTGCATATAACGTACTTTTTATATCCAGCCCTTGCAGATCTTCCGACATTTAAATTGTTAGGGAGATGCGTTTTTGGTGTATTTTATGACTTACTCTGCTTTAAAAATTGTGAACTCAGGCAAATTAAATAAATTCAACAAAATAAAAGACGATAAAATAAGATGGCCGTAAAACCACTTTGACTGTCTGACTTAATATAAAGTAATAAGCATCCATATAAATAAACTATTTCTGAACTAAAGTATTGTTTTTAGTCGCGACAAATTTCGCAAATTATAATTATTTTTTCTCCTAAAACAGCTAATCTAAAATCCTAGCCCTGCTCCCACCTGACAATCCTTCCTGTTTTTGTCTCGCCCTGCGCCCTATCCTGTTCACCTCCAAATCGGTTCCATACAGACATCCATATAATTCGCCAATAACAGTTATTTTACATTAGTTTTTCTTAAGAACTTTTATATTTTGAATCGAGAATAATCGCGTCTAAAACAACGCTAGTGCCGCCTTCTGCAGCCTTTAATACGACTTATCATCTAGGGTTCAGACGAGAGCCCCGAATGTAATTAATATACTAGACCTTTGGTCAGAGTTATTACAGGTTTTAGATATTATTCTCCTTCCTTGTTTATTGGCAAACTTAGGAAAACCGTTGATAAATTAGTGCTTTATTTTATCTGATTGTACTGTGACCGACGAGCGCACAATTATTATGAAATAAAATAAGGTATTGAAAATAAATTGATGGTGTATCAATACTGATTGATCACTAATATAAGCTCATACAATCATATACAAAGTGGTCTATATTTTATGAGCCCCTGCGATTTTACATAGATACAAACGACAAATACCATGGCCAGTTCGGAGCCGTGTAGTTGTGAATTATGAAACCTTTCCCTTCCTCATTCCTGAAAACATGGTCTTTAACTGTATCTTTGGGAATTACGAAAGGTAGTACCACCACACTTCGGAGTAGTAGTACAAATTTAATTTAGCCTCCTCATGAGCTTTTCTATTTTAGCATGATTTGTACGTCTCCCCGGTAAATTGGTCATCTAAGGAATTTTCTTTGCTTATTTTAAGTTTATTTGTTTATTTACATCTCAGCAACATGCAAAAATATTTATATTGTTAATTATTCAGCTATCGTGAGATGCGGTCTGGTGTGATGTAGGTATCAGAAAAACATTTGTGCCAAAGCACGATAAAGAAAATGTTTGTCTGATACCTACATCACACCAGACCGCATCTCACGATAGCTGAATCTATTAACGGTCACTAATCTTTACACATTTATATTGTTTTAAATGGGTGAACGTGCACCGAAGGTTGTAGTTACGGAGACACAAAAAGGCATGTAAGGCATGATCATCCAGTGATGGAAATTGTTAGTTCATCATCAGGTGGAGATCACTTGGCAACTATCATGTCCTGAAGTTAGGCAACTGACACGAGCGGGATTCGAACCTGCGATCTTCGGCTAGATACGCCGCTGCTCTATCACTTGACCTATCATGACCTCGATCTACTCGGACACTAACTCAGTGGTAGAGTAGCGGCGTATCTAGCCGAAGTTGGTGGGTTCGAATCCCGCTCGTGCCATTGACTCTTTTTTAATCTCAACTAAAAACCTTAACTAACTGTAATCTATTACTTGGTCAACCGGACCACGAAATTAGTGAATTAGGCAACCGAGTTGTCGCCTGGCCACCGTCCGACGAGAAGGCGGGTAATGTTTAGGATTACAAATCGCCGAATAAAGAGTTTGAGTGATAAGGTAATTTTGAATGAAGAGTTTTGTAACGGAATTGGGCAAGGTGGATAATAATGGGATTTTTAAGCCGGTATGAAAGGTAAGAGACAGAAAATTGAACATTAACTATTGTTGGAAAATTTTTAGATTGTATGGTCTGTTAAGACTAGAACGCTTAGCGGTTTCGTACAATTCAAGTCCGTATGCCATAATGGGGCTGGCAGGACATCTAGTTAGTGTCTAGTTTTCTTTTATACTGTAAATTTGAATCGTTTATCAAGAATTCTTTTTATTAGCAGTCTGAATCTATTTAAACTTTAATGTTTGAGTCTCGTACCAAATCCAAGGCCAATTTTTCCTTAAGATTATACTACCCTGTATCTGCCCGATGCTATGCAACGCTACCCTACTCTACACCCTGCGATCCCCACTGTGCAGATTTTCGACGGGTAGCATCGAGTACAGTCGAAAACAAAAGAATCGAACGCGAAATTAACCGCGATCAAAAATTCATTAGTTTTTTTAAAATTAATTTTAATGGTTTGGTACAAAATTGATCAAAACGATGTCCTGAAAAATGCAATTGGAGTACCAGCGTATTTGAGCATTTATTACAAATATAAATTTTAACAAATTGTCAAACCTTCAACCTTACGTAATAACAGCTAAATCATTTTAAAAATAACATGGACTCGATGTTGGTAAAAATTCTTTTTTTGTTGTTGTAAAATTGATTAAAATTAACATAGCATGTTAATTTAGGATAGGAATCGTCTCAGAATAGGGCAGGAATTATGGGGTTGGTTTTACGCTTAGCGTATATTAATTTTTGAAAAACAAAGGAACTTTTTTTTCACAATTACCGGCTAAGAAAATGATACAAGTATCATCTGCATATTTGTACAGAAAATTTTATTTTTCAAAAATCATTAATATATAAAAGACAAATTAGGCCTAAGACTGTACACCTTGAGGTAATCTCGATTCAACGCCTAAAGAATAAACTGTTTCAACACTTCTGACTGGAATTCTGTCTGATAAATATGATTCAAGGTGTTCAAAGGAATATTTGAAATGCTAGACTCAAGTTTTTTAAATCTCAAATTACGCTCGACAGAGTCGACAGCTTGTCGAAAGTTTTAATTTCCCAAAACAATCCTATAACGCAATTACCTTTATTAATTTCTTGTGAAATAAAATTAGTAACATCAAACAAAATGGATCTGCCCGGAAAAAAACCTATACTGTTTTGGAAATATTCCATTTTCAATAAATAAGTGCAATCTATTTTTAATTATTCCTTCTAGTTTGTTATTATTTAGCTTTGAATAAGATCTAAATAATGACATTACTTTGGGTTTTTTTAAAACAAAATAAAAAATGAATTTGAATAGAAAAAAAAGTTTTATAATGTATTTATTATAAGAGAGTGTTTTTTTTGTCCCAAAATCGAATCTTTATTTTCTCGCATTGATCAGCATCCTTTTCATGTGAGGAGGTTTGTAACTTAGTTATTAGATGGATAAATTTTTATTGATTAAAATGAGTGTACGTAGAAAATGAGTAACAATCAACGTTGTCTGTGAGATTAAGTTCTGGGATTAAGTGTTAACATGATCGCTTTGACCGAGGAAGACGTCGCCGGGGCGAACAGTACGATAAACACCGCGAGTTGGCAATTGAGAGAGATTCTCCGGAAAACGACTCATCCGGATTTTTCTTCGTGCGTATTTCCGTTTTTGGAATTTCTACCGGGCGCCTTCCTCACCAGACCACGGCATTGAACGAGGCCCGTGAACGTCCGTTTGTGGTTTTCCG
The DNA here is from genome assembly GCA_039619505.1 of Cimex hemipterus. Taxonomy (NCBI): domain Eukaryota; kingdom Metazoa; phylum Arthropoda; class Insecta; order Hemiptera; family Cimicidae; genus Cimex; species Cimex hemipterus. The sequence continues at coordinate 29,567,845 of CM077103.1, read as the reverse complement.
GAAGGATATAGAGGCGTCCCCACCAATTCGCAGGATTTTTTTTTAAGCGGATTTCGGTAGTACTAAAGCCCACAACTCGGCGGAGGTTATAGCTGGAACTGCCCCAAGTAAAATTGTTAGATTACGGAAAAGACTGATGCAGAAAGAATTTTTGTTTGTTTTAATTTTAACGTTGGGGCGTCGGCTGCCACAACGGTTCAGGCGTTGACTCGTCGCTCGACACTGTAAAAGTCCCGGGTTCAAAGCCAGCGGCCCTGCATTCGAACCCGACATACTTACAAATGGCTTTTTTCCCCTGCTCCCAGAGGGTTCATATGATCTCTGCTGTTGCGAGCCTTCGTTTAAAAAAAATTGTTCATTTAGATTATTAAATTTTGGTTAATTTTTTTAAGCAAGCCCAGATCTGGTTTATGATTTACTGTAATAGCTGGTTAAGGAAACAAAGTATTTTTTAATTTTACTAGTTTAGAAATAATAAATCCCCCTCCCACCATTGTCCCACCATTCTCAATTTTTATTTTTTTATTTCCCTGATTATTTTGATTAACCAGGTAGCTCGTAAATGTATAAATAAGCATTAAAGCAGAGGAAAGTCGAATGTGACAAGGACATGGTAAAGGTGCTGATCAGGACCATCCGTGTGAGGTTGGCTTTATCCTGGCCTTGCCTGGAGTGCCTCCCGTAACGAATGTCCGCCATGGAATAAAGTAATTTTTCGAGAGCAAATATTATACTATATTTACCTGATATATTTGTATTTATTTATTTTTAAAATCAAATTTGTTCACGGAACAAACAAGAATATACTTTCAATTAAAGAAGTTCCCCATTACTCCTCTCCTGGAAAATTCTGGAGGCATAAAATGGGGTGGCGACCAACCAAGAAATATTTCACGGGTCTTTAATTTAGTTTTTTGTTATAAATTGTCCCTCCTTTCTGAGCCACCATCTCGTACGAGCTGTCGGGATAATTTTGCTCTGACCCGAAATAATTTTGGGTATAACAAATTGTTCTTTTTTTTTACATAAATAATGGAACAACAGTCTAATTTAAATATTTCGCGTTAATTACTAGAATATTTATTTCAGATTAGCTTGAGGTAATTATAGTCTTAATCGATATTTTCTTCATTAGTAAAGGAGGAAGGAGTAAGTGAGCATTTTCAATTATTGCTTCAAATCTTTATGCAATTTCAACCATGAGAGGGCGGAGAACAGTTGATAAAAATTCAGTGAATATAAATAGACTCCCATTTGCTAAATGCAAGTTAGAAATGAACGGTTAAATTAAAATTGCCGATGAACGATTTCAAGCGTTTGTCTCGTCTCAATTGTATCAAACGGTTTTTTTATCCTAAAAGTTTAATTTAGTCTAATTTCAACACAGTTCTCGGTATCTGTGGAAGCCTTCTGACCTCCGCTAGGAAACTAATCACCAAGCTCGAACGGAAATGATCACCTTGTAGCGAAACAGGACCGACCGATGGAAACAATTCCATCGCATTTTCGGTCATCATTAATGCACGATGAAGAACGGAAAATGCTCTCTTTTTTCACCCTCAGTTTACTAGCACATTTCTCCCCGGTTCTACGGCACCGGTACATTTCCGTTATTGCGGTTTATGCCAATTATTCACCTGTGAAAAACAGAATTCCAATGAACAACGAGAAGGATAAACATGAGGATTTATAGCTTTGCATTCTCGAAAAGACTTAATGATAAGCCAAAAATTCCGCCCACTTCCAATTTAACTTGGTTTGTTTATATTTTTCCATATTAATCAAAGGTTCACCTTTTTTAATATTTAATAATTCAATCTTTGTCTAAAAGAGTAAAAAAACTGTACATTGCTAAAGATAAAAAAGCAAAGACGGACAGATAAAATTTGTTTTAATTTTATTTTAGATTTTTATTAACATTTTAAAAATAAAAAGAAAAAGAAATGCGTGTTTTGCCTTAAATACCTCTCAAAGACGCCACGGTATACTTTATACATGTCAGGAAATGTCTCGTTGCTGGAGGTTAGCCCATCCTTCACGAAGATCTTTTCAAGATCATTGAATATATCAGGAAGTGATGGACGTGCTCATATTCGTCTTGTGAGGTTATCCACATTTATGAATATCCGATGTGGTTCAAGCCTGTAGGACTGGCCGGCCAGTGTAAGACACTGAATTTATGCTGTTGAAGGTACGTTTCCACAATGGGAACGATAAGTGGACTGGTATTATCGTGCATTAGAATAAGAGACGCGACGCATTAAGTACCAATATTTCGCCCACATACAGGTTGGCTCTGGGAAAAATTACAAGCTTCCTACCTTTCATTTGTTCACCGGACTTTTTCAGGCCCATCTGAAGATCGTAAAGCAAATCTACAATCATCTGTAAAAAGATCAGCAGACCAAACGTCCAAAGAGCAATGGGGCTGTGTTCTGGTCAATTCTGGTCCTCTTACGCGAAAAGCCATCATTCCATACTGATTTAATCTTCTTCACGCAGTGCGTTCAATTTGGACACCTCGAACATCCTGGAGCTGATGAAACGCTTGGACAACAGTAAGGTGCCGGTTTCGCAAAATTCTCAAAGTCAAAAAACGGTTCTGTTATCCTAGGACGTTCAGAACCAGCCCTTCTATGGTAGGACCCAGTTTCTCGAAATCGACCAACGGCGTCTAGCAGAGTTTCGTAGTGCCTATCAATAAGTAGTAGTAAGAGTATCAATAAGTGCAACATCATCTAATTAATTAAGGTTTTAAGTTGAGATAAAAAGTCAGTGTCACGAGCGGGATTCGAACCCACGACATTCGGCTTGATACACCGCTACTCTACCACTTGAGCTATCGTGACCTCGATCCCCTCGGGCACTAACTTCCATCTCAACCCCATCTTGTGTGAGGAGATCGAAATTGTGACACTGACCTTTTTTTTATCTCAACTTAAAATCCTAATTAATTGGGTCTTAAATTTCGTAAAAAGTAACCATACAAGGATTAAGTGTATTTACCTCTAATTGATATTCCAAATTTAAAACATTAATTGGAGGAATTCTTTACCTGTCAGTGTATTTGCCACAAACTACGAACAGGTGTGTCACTAATTTCGACCAAACTTGGATGATTCTATACACCAAAATATTGGACGCATTATACGGAACTTCTTGCGAATAGGCCTTGGTTTCGCCAAAAACATTTTTTTACCATTGAAATTTGCATCTCTACACATTTGTCAAGTGACAAGGTTATGGAATTTTTTCGTGAAACTAATCTGGAATTTCGTTTGAGCATACGCACCCCTACATATAAATTTTTTGTTTGAATTTAATTTATCAATTTTTTGGTTCCTACAATGTTTTCGATTTTTAAGAAGTCGTTATCAGAATATCTGATTGAAACGGCTAAAAGGATTTTAAGGTCAATTATCCCATTCGAAAGAAGATGAACGTAGCTTTTAACAAAGTTTTATCATAGAAATATACAAAGATTTCTACAAGAAATTAAACAAATAGGGAAATTATTTACCGGAAATTAAGCTCGTTTTTTTAATAGAAATAACTGTTTGATTTTAATGTTTGATAGAGTTATAAAATTCACTTGATAATTGGTTTGAAATTAATTATCAAGCATGTAAATCGGTCTACAATAGCAACGGACCTTTGATTCATGTAGAACCACAAATATTTAATATGCACACAAATACAATCTGACACGTGAACAAATATCGATAAGCGAATATCAAATATAATTAACACATCATTGTATTTATTAGCTTATAATGTGTAAACATTATTTTCTAAAAATTTCATATTAAGATTTTTCTAGTCTTATCCGTTAGGTTTTCTGGATGAAGGAATCTGCCAACAAACATGGCTACACTGGACCATATCCTACGGAGTTTCCAACCTATTTTTCGCCAGTTGTCCACTACCGTTCGTACAATATGGTCGAAATTTGGGATTGTCGCAATGTTGGCTGAACATTCACTTTTGAGTTACATTCAGTTTAGCAGGCGTGAATGGGTAAAAGAAATTTTTTTTGGAAAGGTAACGTGAATTTCATAAATTGTTCTCCAAAACTGTTCGAACAAGCAAATTTGGGGAGTACGTCGGAATGAAGACGGGACGATTTTTTTACACCAAGTCAACGTCCATACGATAAAAAAAAACTTGCAGCGCGCGGGCTGCCTGGCGCACGTTGGAATCAAATGTCACGAAAAAAATACAATGAAACTGATCAACAGATCCTGCCAATAAAAACAAAATCTTTCGGTTTTGTGTCGGCAGTAGGTAGAGTTCGGTAGTAGAGTTCTGCCGAGTTGGTCGGCCCTCGCCCTAGCATAACCACTTCTGCCGAAGTCCATTCTACGTATTTTACTTTGATTGTTAAGACAATAACGGTCGTATTACCTTGCAAATTCTTTCCAAATTAATCTCAAGCCAATGTGATCCCTAACAACTCGGGCACAGCGGCCCTAACATTTTAAGAGTTTTTTGTTGAAAATAAATTTATATTATTATTTATATTATTATGAAATGAAAACCTGAAAATAAACACAAAGAGAACATTATTGGATTAGTTTGAAACGTGATCCTTTACGGTTATTATGTGAAATGTTGTATATAAAAATAATGAAAACGAAGTCCTAAAGTATTTTTTTTCCTTTCAATTGGCACTTTTTAATGGTTCCAAAGTTTGACGGAGTAAATCGATTTTTTCTAGATTGTTTCAATAGCTACAATATAAGCGAGCATAGGCGGACACGATCAAACTATCTGTTCATCCCACCAAAGAGGAAATGAGAATATCTCGCCGTAAAACTCCTTGGTCGCCAATAATTTCACAGATAAATGACAGAGTAAAGAATCAAATGTTTATTATGTTAAACGTTTTCTCAAAATTCGGCACGTACCAAATTGGAGAGGTAGTTGGGTAACTAAAAAGGCAATATAGTAGCAATTTGTTGGCCAAATGGAATTTCTGAAATCGAATCCGTTTATAGAAGGAATTCTCTTGGGAAAAACGGATTCGAAACTTGATTCAATTGATTCCCAGTTCCGACATACCGGACCGGAATCAACTTGTAATGAATTCGCCCAGTTGAGTACAAATCGTTAAAGGACGGCGACAGTCGATGTACAAAATGGGACAAATTGGCAAAAGACTGCGAGGGAATACAGCTTTGAGCCGAAATCCACTCTAACCCGTTAATAAAAGCGAGAATAGGCAGCCGAAAGATGATCAGGTCTGATGGAACCACTCTGAACAATTAATAGAGTTGCTCATGTCAGTAACAAAGTTTTGCAACGAATTAGAAACAGGCAGCTGGATCCGGTTAGAAAGGGGTGTTACATTTGCATTAATTTGAACCAAAAACGGCATCGAGCGTTGTTCACAAATTCAAGTTTTAGATGGATGAACGCCAAGTTAAGACCAACAAGAAGTGAAATACAAAGAACTTTAAATAGGTAAATATTCATTTTTCGTCTAAAATATGTCATTATAATCCAACAAGGATTTAATCAAGATGGTTTACAACTGCATTAATTTGCCAGGAACAGCGGAAACTGCAAAAACTAATTTATGGCCAAGTGATGATGAATTAGACCGGGGACAAGCGGATTAACGTGAATTTATTTATAAAACATAATTTTGAAGGGACAAAGAATTTCGCTGATAGTCGTAATACTCGGACAGAGAAAACATTTTACTCGATTGATTCTTTTTCAATGATTCGTTAAAAGAAAATTCTACCCTTAATTTGCTTTAATGTTTTTACCAATAAATACGTGTTTATGTTATGATTTAAATTGGGAATATCAATTAGAGGAAAATACAATTCCTCCTTCATCCAAAAACAACATAAAAGGATGAAAAATCTAAAAAAAAATGTTTATTTTTACGGAATTAAAAATCTTTATTCAGTCTCATTCGAATTCTGAAGCAATAAACTATTTAATTTTCACCTTTCTTTTCTTAATTTCAATATTTATTTGTTTATAACTTCCACTGAGTGCTGAGGATGTTGCGCGTTGTGTGGAACTTATTGATGGACGTTTCATCAGGTATCGGAGTATCAGGTATCCGGCCGGCTATTGGCATCGGAGTTCCTTACTAAATTCTGCAAGACGCCGTTGGTGGATTTCGAAAAACTTGGTCCTACCATAGGACTGGTTTTGAACGTCCTAGGATAACAGAACCACAGGGTGACCGTTTTTTGGCTTGGAGAAATTTGCGAAACCGGCACCTTACTGTTGTCCACCGTTTCATCAGCTGCAGAATGTTCGAGGTGTCCAAAGGCTTGTTTAAGAGGATCAGAACTGACCAGAACAAACATATTTGCACGTTTCGCATTGCCTCGAGAATACAGCAATTGGTTTTTGAACGTTTGGTCTGCTGTACTTTTTACAGATGATTGTAGATTTGCTGTACGATCTCCAGATGGGCATGAAAGAGTGCGGAGAACAAATGAAAGGTAGGAGGCCTGTAATTTATACCAGAACCAACCTGTATTTGGATGAAACTATGTGAATGAAATTTAGGTACATCATGCCCGTATCCTTGATGAATTCAGCGACTATCTTCTTCTAATGCATCCACATGTTACTCCCATAGTACCAAGGTACCTTCAACAGCTTAGCTTGGCCAGCCCGTTCTCCAGATTTAAACCCCACCGAAAACTTAGGGCATTTGGGATAACCTCAAAAGACTAATTAGAGCACGTCCACCACTTCCTGATATCCTCCACGATCTTGAAAGGGCTTTTCGTGAAGAATGGGCTAACCTCCTCCAAGGACACATTTCCAGACTGGTAGAAAATATGCTGAGGGGTCTTCAAAATGTAATGAAGGCTAGATGAGGAAATACGCGATATTGAAAAGTTAATTAAAAATATAAAACAAAATTTAAAAAATATTATTTGCGCGTTTTTTTATTTTTCATTTTTCTTAACAATTTACTTTTTCTTTTTTTTTAGATAAAGACTGAATTATTAAACGTTAAAAACCGTGAAACTTTCATTAATGTATAAACAGATAACAAATCCAGTTTATTACACGTGGGTGGAATTTTTTGTCTGTCACTGTATATGCCCCGTCCCAGACTGTTGGATGTTTTATGGACTTCTAAGTACTTTTCAATTGAAATTCAAAACCAGATACGTACGATCTTGCCTAATTTAAACGAGAAGTTTTGCGGATCAAATCACTTGTCAAGTTTTTCTCGTGGTTAGTAGTTCGACCAAAATGTTGATCAATTCTGGTCTGTGTTACCTTTTTTTGGACTACTATCAGATGTCACTGTTAATGATATTTCCTAGTCGTGTCATTTTATGGCATAATAACGTCAAAAAATATTCAGACCAGATAGATACGGTTCTGTTTCAGACCATTTTCCTCTGATAAAAATCAAGACGGGTTTTCTTCTGACAACAGTTTGTTCAATCTATAGGCACTTTGTCACAATTATTACGCTTTTCTTTCAAACAGACTATTCTTCCTTAAACAAGTTTTTTAATAGATAATTTTCTTATTTTAAATAAATAATTTTACCTCCCAATAATAATAATTTGTACAAAATTTATAATTGGATGTTTCTTTTCTTAAATATTTTTGTTTCTAATTTAGGTTTCATTTTATTTACGGTCAGTTAATTGATGATCCGAGATGATGAAACTTGGTTCGTTTCCCAGAAATAAAAGACCAAAACATTTGCGAAACATCTCTCAGAGGTTTGAAAGCTCGTAACTTAATTTATATTAAACACGAGAAATTTATATCTGATTTGACACCGTTAACTCTAGATCTGCCACCTAAACCAATAACTCCAAAACAAGTAAGCAAGAAATAAGATCAAACAAGAGATAAGATTCTAAGGAAAAAATCACCTGGTCATGATTTGATAACAGGCGAAGTTCTACAAGAACTTCCCACAAAAGCCGCCTTCTTTCTGTCTTCTTTATTTAACGCAATTTTAAGAACTGCACTCTTTCACATACAATGGAAATTGTCTTACATTAAAATGGTCCCAAAATCTCATAAAAAAGTAAGATCCCTATAATCTCATCGTCCTACTAGTTTGTGACCAGTTCCTTCTAAATCATTCGAAAAATTAATAAACGATTTAACGATTTAAGTCAATGGCTACTTCAAACAACCTCTTACCAGATCATCAATATGGCTTTCGAACCCACCATTCCACTAATCATCATCCAGAATCATCAAATTCTGAAATTGTGAGATGAGGTCCGGTGTGATTAAATTTGAGAAAAACATTTTCTTTATCGTGTCAACGTTTCGATCTGTATTGACATCATCTTCAGGGCCTGAGATTTACAGCACACCAGACCGCCTCTCACGATTTCGGAATAATTATCGATTAACGGTCACTAACCACTACACATACAACTGAAAGTTATTTTTATCCCAAGGCAATCTGATTCTACAATCATAACTGGAAAGATTTGTTACAATAAACCGGGATCGGAGACTTCTGAGTTGGACGAAGTGCTTGCCAGTCAAGCGATACTTTGAAAATGGTTTCCGGTTAAAAAAACAAAACAAAGGTGCCATCACACACCCTTGGCGTACTCCCTGTTTCGGGTGAAACGTTTACAAGTTTATTCTTTGGAATGCATTCTCCGAAAAGGTGGACATCCTGAACATTTAATTTAATGGGCAATCTCAACACGACACGCAAGAATGGCAGAAGAAGACAAACATTTTGAGCCCGGAAGATGTTCTCAATAAAAGATCGAAACGTCGGCCCGGCAAAGAAAATGTTTTTCTGATACCTACATCACACCGGACCGCATCTGACGATATCTGATTAATTATTTAATTTAATCTTCAGAAGATTTCTTATGTTCAATTTTGTACCAAAACACCTTCTTTGGTTAATTTGGTTTATTGATTGTTTATTTATTGAACGATTACTTTTATTATTTTTTAGTAGAACGTTCAAAATCATAATTTTTCGAACCGTTTGTAACCGACAAATGTTTCTTAATTAAACGTTAATTTTACATCGGTGATAACTGGCCTTTGAAAAATTAATTACCTACCTATGAGTTAACACCTGATTAGTGCGAGCAAGTTATCTGTTTGCGCCACACCTGTCAATATTTACATAAGTAGGAAAATCTAAAAATCCAATTATTTAAACGTTAAACAAGAACTATGGAAATCCGTAAAAGTCAATCATCTTAGCGATTTTTTTTCCGTTCAATTAAGGCTACAATTAATAAACAAATTTCACGGGATTTTCCATTCTCTTTTCCTTGGTGTAATCAAATTTACAGTAGGGTGAAAGTTTTATGGGATACGGGGGGGGGACTTGATGGAATTAAGTTGTGAAAGATTGAAGTAACCTGTACCACTTTGACCTTACAGTGATCAGGACAGTGTAAAAATGATATTAGCCATTTAAGATGTATCTTATCCATATAATCCATATAATTATTACAAAGGAGTAATCCTATTTTTCTGTTAGAGTGATTTTATAATTTGCTACGAAAACGTCTGAAATATGTTTTAATGGATCAATAAGTTATTGGCATATGAAGATCTCTATGAAGTGTGTTACTGTTTACGTATAAAGGGGAAGAAACAGTTTATCTTAAAGTTTTGTATTGAAAACTTTTTTAATCTTTGAATATTGGAGTATTTGGCCGATCCACTGGAACCGGTACATCCAAATCGGTTTGAGTAAGTATGTGCATGACGAAAGTTCTGATTTTAAAGGTAGTTTTCATTGTCGGTTAAGTTAGTTGCTAATAAAGCATTTTAAATCTTTTGTTGAGTGTCGGTTTTCTAATCGTGTGTGTAGATTCTAAATTCGTCTTCTATCAAATATAAGTCCACAATAGTTAACTTTGTCGGTTGAGGAACAAGACAAGTCTTACGGAGTGTAAAAGTTATAACTTTGAATGGCTAAACTTTATTTTCCAATTATTGCTCCATTTATGAACAGTTGTGAAGCTTGTATGTAAAAGGGATGACTTGCTAATATCGAGGTGTCTTCTGCGTACAACAGTGGAGCGAGTGTACCCTTGTGGCACACCGGCAAGCACTTCGTCCAACTCGGAAGTCTCCGGTTTATTGAGAAAAATTTCTTCTTAAGATATAATTGTATAATCAGATAATATCCCTGGGATAAAAATAACTTTAATTTGTATAATAATCCCTCATTTCACACTTTTCTAAACCCGCATTTTGCCAAGTTCTCTACCTTCAGTGATTAAAGATTGAAATAAATAATTAAAAAATAAAAGAATAAAAAAAATAATTAGAATAATACCATAATATTATTAAATTATTATAAAAATAATAACACTTTGTTTAATTATTTGCTATATATTATTACTATTGTTCATATAATATTTAAAATGGGAGACAGATCAAAATCTGTTATATTATTAATGCATTTATCACCATGTTCAATTTTACATTTTTTAATTTAAAATTTCTCAAATCAATCTAGTTCTCTCCCTTTCTTGAAACTATGTTGCTCTCTTGTATTTAGATTTGAAGTTATGTTTTGTTTCTTTTAGATGGTCCTTAAATTCCGAAAATTTGCTCGATTTAGGCGTGTTCTTTTACCGTTGGTTTTATTTCTCTGTCGCTTTGTCCTATATAATCATATATCTCCTCATATATTATTTCCTCATAATCATTACAATTGAGTTGGTAAACCGCATTTTTGCCAAGTTGTCTTCTTTGACTTTACATTTTGAGAGGATATTTCTAAATGAACACGTACTTCTATAAGTTATTATAAAACCTTCTTGTTTCAAACTTTTACTAACTTTATTCGATAGTTCACCAAGGCATGGGAAACCTAATGATTCATTTATGGATGTCTGAGTCCTATTGTTGCTTCTTTTAAAGTTAATTTTTAATTTTTTTACTAGCAGACTTCATCCTTCATCTTCAGCAGACAATAAACATTTTTAGATATCCGTTGTTTTGGTAAGGTTTTAATAGTTTCTAATTACTTTTTTATAGTTAGCAAGGCATAATGGAAGTATTAAAATACGGACTATGAGCCAAATGAATTCAGAAGCATTTTGGGTCTAATGGGTGAGAAGAATCCGCTGGTATCGTAGTGTCTGTAGTTGTGGGTTTTCTATACACTTCTATTTCAATTAGGGTGTTCGTTATGGACAATTTTAGGCCTAAAATTCTAAATCGTCTAAATTTTAGGTCTTCCTATTGTGAGTAGGAACTATCTTTGTAAAAGGATTCAACACCACACCCACTCCACCATTCATCATTTCTATTAATTTAAATGGTACGCAGTTCTTTAATTTTTCAAGGGAGGTTTTACCAACACTATTAGATTCCTTTACAACAAGGACGAAGAATGATTGTCCAGTTTGACAAAAATTTAGTTGAGACGTTATTTCAATCGTCACTTCCTGGAAAGGTGGATAGGACCTCATGGCCCGATCTGTTGGCCTCCTCACACTCCCGATTTAACAAGTGGAGTTCATTTTCCGTGGGAACATTTGGAAAACAGTGTCTACGCCTATGATAATCCAGCAACCATAGTTGAAGAACTGAGGTAAAGGATAGAAAATCTTGCTCAATGCTCAATTCATCTCCTCTGACTATATCACTCTGAGCACCGGTGAAGGATGGTTAAACAGAGCAATCTATGCAAAGGAGGCATTTAGAACACGCAACGTGATTAATAAATATCAAACCAAATGCCTGGTTTTTTCGAACTTTATGCCATGGCTTAGTCAATTATGACCAATTTAAAATCGGACTGCATCATGGTTTTCAGCGTACAGGATCCTTTAAAAATGTGTCAGGATGTATAGGGTCTTACTTGAAATTTTGAAGTTGAACTGAGCATGAGGTATCTGGTATGTACAAAAAAGGTAAAAATTTGAAACCAGACTAAAAAATGAAACACGTATTCTTTGGTGTTTTGGTAGTGTCATTGGTTCAGGAGAAATTCAGCCCGGCCATCTAAAACGGGCAGCCTGTATAAGTGCTACACTATAGTGGGGCATTCAACAGAGAAATTTTAGTTTGCTCAGAAATTCCAGTACAACCAACATTACAGTGTGTAAAGATTAGTGACCATTAATCGATGATTATTCAGATATCGTGTGATGCGGTCTGGTGTTATGTAGTTTTCAGAAAAACATTTTCTGGCACGATAAAGAAATTTTTTTATGAAACCTACATCACACCACACAGCATCTCACGATATCTAAATAATTACACAATACAGTGTAAATTTTCCACGAGAAATTCAACGTTTTCATTTCGACGAGGTGGTTAATCGATAGGGGACATTTGTTTACTGAAATAACGCCATGGTGACGGTGTACAACGGCACTCGAATGGACAAACGTCTCTTCGGTAAAAATCGGTTCCCGGTGTTTGCCGCTTAACACGTGCTTCGACCTCTACTAAACTTGTATTTTCGATGACGGGATCGCATTTTCCGACGGATTTCCACGACGGTCATTGGATATCTGTTTTCATTGGTATCAGGCCAAACAGGACCAATTAACTGGATGGCAATCCCCTTTGTTTGAACCGTTCGATAAGCTTACAGCTAAGGCTCAAAGAGGGAACTGGACTCCTTGTTAAACAAGCTCTAAAGGGATTACATTAGAGTGATATCTGTATATATCAAGATTGAGGCTAATATTATCAAAGTGAATATCAAACCCATAAAAAAAACAAAAATACAAATAAAAAAAGATGAAACCAAACCAAACGAGTGCGAGAATCATTCATTAGGGTTAAATATTTGGGGTAACATTTCAGTGTCTGTTTTTATATTTATTTTCTTTGCTTTATTTCCAAGACTATTTGATCTTTTCCAAGCACCGTGTAATCTTTTGCAAATCAAATGTAGCACTTTCCACATTGAATTCCATAGTTCCAACCGTTTGCAATTATTTACAACCCAATTGTAACTCGTTTTATTTCAATGGAATCTATCAAAACTTGAAAGATTTTCCACTCTATACAAATGTACAGCAAGCTAAGGTAAATTAGTTTTCAATAACAACGTTTTATCTTATTAAACATAATCACAAAATTAAAAACACAAAGATCCTACAACAGGAGTTGATTTTTTTCTCGGAAAGTAAAACAATCTAAATTAAAACCAATTTCTATAATTTTACTAGTTTTAATTTTCAGCTTCAACTTGCAAAATAACTAAAAAAACAATGTTCTACATAAATATTTCATTATATTTAGATATCTTTTTCATATTATCAAGCAAAAATAAGCAAAAGATCTTGGCGAATAATTCTTTCGAAACAATTTTTTTAAATTGAAAATTTTATAACAATTTAACTTGGTGCGAAAAAGTCATTGTTCATTATATAATTTTTTTACAAATCTTTAGCCATGAATTTGTAGTACAATAAGATAAATAAGATAAAAAATATTGATTCTTAAACCCTAAATAGATTTTGATTTTAAAAAACACTTAAAATGATCACCTTTTGCCTATTTTTGAATAATAAAATGATCTTCAAAATTTGCTTAAATATAGTAGTATTTGAAAGTTTCATGGTTCATGCTAAAATAATCTATCCTGGGAAAGAAATGCTTATGGAAATAAAATTTTATTGAGTACAAGGAGTGTTAAAAAAAGACATTTTTTAGTCAACAAAACTAGTCACCATTCTCTTAAAGATTGTATTTAAATTCACTACTTTCGTGATCCGCTTGACCAATTAATAAATTACATTTAATTGAAAAATTGCAAAAGGAGGGAAAACTCATAAGGTGGGGTTCAGATGGGAAGCTGATGTCCGAGTTGATCGAGGTCGCGATAGATCAAGTGGTAGAGCAGCGGCGAAGCTAATCTAACCGAAGATCGTGGGTTCGAATCTCGCTCCTGCCATTAACTTTTTTTCACCTCATCTAAAAACCTTAATTAAATGTGTTGTATTTAAAATTAAATAAAATACAACAGCTGTCCTTTAAAGATAATAAAACAAAACGATGGTGCAATTCAAATAGTGTTGTTATTAAAAATTATTATTTTGGATCATTTTGACAGCCAAAGCAAATGTTTCACGACCTTGTTGTTCAATATGGCAATTTTCTTGATAATCTAATTTCATGAAAGATTTCAATAAGTATTTCACAGATTTCATGTTTTCAAGTAAAAATAATTTATGAAATATGATAGAACATTTATCATTTATGACACACAGTTCTAATCTTACCGTTACTTTTTCCGGGCTCTACGTCAATTGATAAGACGTTTTTTTTAATTGTTCCGGAAACACTTTGGGGTCAAGTGATGATTCAGAGATTGCGAAATGACTTAGAAAAAGCCCAAAAGGCCGTCTCTTCACTCTCATTCAGGACGTAAAGTATAATTCCTTCAATGTATTTGTGGAAGCTTATTTTTCATTCCAACTTGACCATATTCTTAAGTATACTTAACTACGATTGAATAATATTGTGTTAAAAGTTAAAAGATTAGAAACAAATTAGTCAAAATGGTAAAAATGCCTACATTACTTTGTTCAACAAGGATTATCAGGAAAATTACAAAGGTTTTGCTGATGTAGCAAAATCAAAATTACAAGTCGATTCTAGGTGTAGGAAATGAATTATATTGTTCGTTGTAATTCGTCTTTTTTTTATCCATTCAGTTGAATCCGCGTGACAAGCACACGATAAAGTTAAAATACAGCATTTTAATATTTAATTTGGTACTTGGAGTAGGTATTGTGGTTACTATCAAACCTTCAGTTTACAAACGGAGATAAACTATTAGCACACAGATTGGCGAAAATCAATAATGATAGATTAGAGATAAATTCACCATAAAAATATCAACAGCAAAAAATAATGATATGAGATGAAGAGACAAACACAGTTAGGTGAGGTAGAGATAAAGGTAGATAGAGATAGAGATAGATAGATAGAGAGAATAAGTGAAAAATGAGTGAACGATAGGGACAGAAAAACGAAGAAGATAGGTATAGATAGATAGGGAGAGAGAGAGAAAAAAAAGAGACATAAAAAGTGAAAGAGAGAGGGTGAGAGAGAGGGGAAGAGAAGAAAAAGAGAGGGAGAGAGAGAAAGAAAAGAAAGAGAAAGAGTGAGAGAGAGAGAGAAGAGAAAAGGAGAAAGCGACGGAATGAAGTATGAGTGAAACAGAGAGTGGGTGATAAACAGAGAAAGAGAAGGGGAAAGTGAGTGGTGAGTGAGTGAATGAGAGAGAGAGAGAGAGAGAGTGTGTTAGTGATAGAAAGAATAAGTAAGAGAGAGGACGGCTAGAAGGAGAAAGTGAGAGAGACAGAGACAAACAGAAGAGTGAGAATGAGTGAAAAATGAGTGAATGATAGGGACAGAAAAACGAAGGAGATAGGTATAGATAGATAGGGAGAGAGAGAGAGAGAGAGAGAAAAAAAGAGACAGAAAAAGAGAAAGAGAGAGGGAGAGAGAGGGGAAGAGAAGAAAAAGAGAGGGAGAGAGAGAAAGAAAAGAAAGAGAAAGAGTGAGAGAGAGAGAGAAGAGAAAAGGAGAAAGCAGAAAGAGAGTAACAGCGTGAGAACAAGATCTACTTAATTGAATGGCCAGTTCATTTTTTTAAAGTTTGTCATCAGAAGTAGCACATGGAATTTTTCTATTGATTTCTATACGCAGAGCCAATTAAACTGGCCGTGTTTTAGGGAGGGAAAGGATAACAAAAAGCATACGTAAGGTACAGAGAAAGTCAGTGAATGAGTGCATGAGAAAGATTAATTGAGAAACTGAGTGATAGAAAGAGACAGTAAGCCAGAAGAATATGAGAAGAGGGAACCAAGTGGGAGGAATACATTTGATAGATAGTGAAATCTAAGAATTGGAGGGAGTGTAATATTGTACAACCAAGCAGTGAAAGAATTTCAGTGATACTATAGAATCCTAGGTGGCAATACCACCTCGGACGATGGTTTTCAACCAATTTAAAAGTATTCGATAGAGTGCGGATATTTTTTATTTAAATGAAGAATTAATAAAATCTTCCGATGTGACGGAAAATCGTGAATTCTTATCATATAAGATAATTAGCTGGTGAGTGGTTTGCTACTTTCCATAAGCTTTGGGCGATTTCTTCGACCGAAAATAGTATGTCGGCCAATGAACTTGACAATACGAGATTCTTCGATTATAAACGACGATTCTGAGATATTAAATAATATTGTTAGATCGTGCCTAAAACACGGAATGTGTTTCTGTGGCAACGAAGCAACTTGTTGATATGTTTATTGTTCCACTTACGTCAAATCTCGGGTCCGAAGGCCTAGGGATGCCAGGCTGGAATTCCAGGGTCGGGTTGTAGTTGGGGCTGTAGATGTTGGGAGGGTTGTATCGGTTGTCGGGCCCGTAAGGGTCAGGTGGTCCGTAAGGATTGTAGGGCCGCCTTCCGGGCACGTAGGAAGGGCTCTGCCCGTAGCGACGCTGGCCGTACACGTATGTCCTGTAATCGACATCTGCATCCGAGGGCGGGATGTAGTTGCCGTCCTTGTCGTAGAACTGTCTGCCCACTTGACAATCCGCAGTCGCGAATATGGTGAGAAGGGCGGCGTAAACAAACATCATTGCATGGCGGCACACCCACTTTTTGACGCGGCACAGCGGAAATAAAACACTTCAAACCGTTAGCGACACCATCCAAACGGACACTAACAACGGAGTACGCGGCAGTGAAAGCTGACGTGCCCTTGGTCGGTTGTCCACGTTGCGTCGAGAGAGGTCGCCACCTTGCAGGCCCTCTCCCGTCTCCCACGAAACGTGTGCTGACCCACCTGACACAGGTGTTGCCTTTGAGAACTATATTTCTTCAAAATTCGAATTCTTCTGAGGACGTCATATCTACTGGATATCATAGTTATTCTGTTTTAACTTTAAATTCTCTAAATCGAACAGTTAGTGTATGTAAAGTTAGTGCTTAACATGTTTGTTCACCGACACTTAAACATATATGTAATGTGTTGTAATTAGTGAATATTAATCGATAATTATTTAGAAATCGCGAGATGCGGTCTGGTGAGATGTAGGTTTCAGAAAATCATTCTCTTTATAGAGCCAATGTTTCGATCTTTTATTCAGATCATCTTCAGGGTTCGGTGTTTGTCTTCTGTGTAATTGTGCATTTTCGCTTTCATGTCGTGTTGAGAGTTAGATTTTGCTGTTATACCGTATAACTATAAAGAGAATGTTTTTTTGAAACTTACATCACACCAGTCCCCATCTCACGATTTCTAAATAATTATCGATTAGTTTGTTAACGATTATTTGCAGGTAGTGAGATGCTGTCTGGTGTGATGTAGGTTTCAGAAAAACATTTTCTATATCTTGCCAACGTTTCGATCTTTATGGAGATCATCTTTAGGGCCTGGGGTTTGCAAACATTGTTTACATTTAATAAATCCATTTTGGGTGTGGAAAAATGAATTTATACAATACAAAATGTATTTTTTTATATATTCAATCAAAGTATTTCTACTCACTCCGAGTGTTTTTCTTTTGTGAAATTGTGCCATTCTTGCGTGTCGTGTTCATAGTGCAAGTAAGATATTGTTGTTTTATGTTTGTACACCTTGGATTTTGAAGGGGGTGGAGAAGAAAAAAAATATAGAAAAGACCTTTTGGTATAAGACATTTTTCTTGAAAAGAACCGACGGAGGGAAAAAATGTGTTGCTAATGGTGCGGCCAGATTATCCTTTCAGGATTACATAGAAAAGGATAAGCAGGGAAAGGAAAGTTAACTTGTTGGGCAATTAGTCTATGTGAAAAATTGATTCAAAAATTTTCGTGGTCCGTTCGGCCAATTAATATATCACAATTAATTACAGTTTTTAGTTGATGTGATAAAAAGTTAATAGCACGAGAGGGATTCGAACCTCAGGTGGTAGAGCAGCGGCGTATCTAGCCGAAAGTCGTGGGTTCGAATCCCTCTCGTGCTATTAACTTTTTATCGCCTCAACTAAAAACTGTAATTAATTGTGATATATTAATTGGCCGAGCGGACCACGAAAATAGTGAATTAATGATTTAAAATGAAGTACACTTCACTAAAACTATCCGTCGCCATTTTAATTGTCGTCGAGAATCTAAACCGATTACACGACATTTGAAATATGGCAAAAGGAGGGAAAATTCGTAAGGTGAGGTTGAGATGGGGAGTTGATGTCCGAGTGGATCCAAGTATAGAGGCGAACATCTTGGGTTCGAATCCCTCTCGTGCCATTAACTTTTTTTCATCTCAACTAAAAACCGTAATTAATTGTGACATGTGAAAAATATTTCATGTGTGGAATTTAATGAGATGATATACGCATACTATCCGTATTGAATCTTTTCACCTCAAAGAAGCCGACGCCTTATACAAAAATGCTTTTTCTATACCGACTTCCCAGACCGCACCTCACGATTTTTAAATAATCATATATGTAATTTTGCATAGGATTATACACTTTTTTACTTTAACTTGTTGGCCCCGATGGACTCGTGATGTCATCCTACTCATAGCGATTGACGTAAGGACATATATGAAATTACATTGACGGGTAAAAAATTCCACCAAATCGATTTTTTCATTTTCTTGATAAAAGAAAATTCTACCCTCAATTTGTTTCATTGTTTTTACCAATAAATATTTGTTTATGCTTTATTTTAAATTGGGAATAACAATAAGACGTAAATACACTTAATCCTGAATCCAAAACAAGTATAAATGATTTTCAATGTTTACGTTTTACTGAATTTAAAATGTTTATTTAGGCTCATTTGAATTCTGAAGAAATAAACTGGTTAGTTCCACTATTTCGTGGTCTGTAGACTAAATTGCTTCGTTCAATTAATTAATATTTTTATGTAAATTTCCGCTCGCGACACTAACTTTTTAATTTCAACCAAAACCTTACAAAAAAAGATGCAATAATTGAAATGGTGCTGAGGTGGAGTGGCACTTATTGTTGATGGACGTTCCATCAGATATGCGGGCGGCTAATGCTATCGGAGTTCCCTAAGAAACAGTGTGAGCAGAACCCATAGAGTTTTACGGCTCCCATTTTCTCGAGAACACAACCATTGTTTTTTTGAAGATTGGTCTGCTGTACTTTTTGCAGATGAGTGTAGATTTTATCTACGATTTCCAAATTGGCGTGAAAGAGTGTGGAGAAGGCGAAATGAAAGGTACAAAGGCTGCCTAGAGCCAACGTTTTCCACGAAGTCCAGTGATAGTGTGGGCGAGACTTTGAACGGAGAATCGCTCACTGTTGGTTGTTGTAAGTTGAGAGTTTCTTGTGGCCACTATGTAGAGGAAATGTTGGACCATCATCCGTTGTCTATCCTCGATCAAATCATCGGCAATCCTAGTCTAATGCAAGATTCCACATGTTGCTAGTATAGTATAAACGTACTTTCAACATCACACTATGAGAGTTTTAGCCTGGCCATCTCGTTCTCCAGAGTTGAACTCCATCGAACATTTACGGGGCAACCTTAAAAGACACACAAGAGCAAGTCCATCCCTTCCTGATACACTTCATGATCTTGAAAGGACTCTACATGAAAAACGGGCTAACCTCAAGCTAAGAGACATTTCGAGCCTGGTAGAAAGTTTACGAGATGTAATTAAGGCAAGAGGAAGAAATAAGCGATATTGATACGTTAATTAAAAATGTAAAACAAGCTATAAAAAAATTTATTTGTCCGTCTTTTTGGGTTTGCAATTTACGTTTTTTCTACGTTTTTAGACAAAGACTAAACTATTCAACAATTAAAACGTGAAACTTTGATTAATCTATAAAAATATATACAAGTTATATTACAAGTGGGTGTAATAATTTGCCTGTCAGTGTATGGCGTGTATTTTTTTTGTTTTGTTCTGGCCCAACCCTACACTCGAGACCGGGAAACAAGGTCCCGTTTTATGATCAGACTACGTTAATTTATAAAATCGATCAGGCACCTTTTTTTTTATTATAAATGAATTCCTAGTATTCAATACAGAATAAAAATAGATTCAATAACAAAATATTCAAAACAACTAATACCAAAATAGAAACAAAAGAAACTTCTTTATCCACTAAAATTTTTAAAACAAAAGAAATAATTTAAAAATTCGAAATCTTTTATACCAAAACCTAGGTAAATGTAAACTTACATTTTCCTTCGTTATATTATTATAATAAATATATTCGTTATAATGAGGAAAGAGTAAACATTTTAAAATCTTTTTATTATAATGAATTGAGGTTTTTACTTGAGAACAAAGTACATGGTACGAGCGGGATTCGAACCTACGATCTTCGGCTAGATACGCCGCTGCTATACCACTATCGTGACCTCGATCCACTCGGAAACCATCTTCCCATCTCAATGCCACCTTTGAAGTGGTAGAGCAGCAGCGTATCTAGCCCAAGATCGTTCCATTGACTTTTTTATCTCAACTGAAAACCTTAATTAATTGTAATATATTAATTGGTCAAGCGGACCACGAAATAAGT
This sequence comes from Cimex hemipterus, assembly GCA_039619505.1. NCBI lineage: Eukaryota > Metazoa > Arthropoda > Insecta > Hemiptera > Cimicidae > Cimex > Cimex hemipterus. The sequence continues at coordinate 29,547,349 of CM077103.1, read as the reverse complement.
GAATTTAACTTTTTATTACAATTTATTTCAAAATAAAATTGTAATTTTTCTGTATTTTTTTATTTAAAGAATTTTTTGTATTTTATAATAAAACGTATTTTAAAAATTTACAAAATTTATCAGTTTTAAAATAAAGTTTAATTTGGTTTATAAAGAAAACTAAAAGTAAATTTTTTTTTTGTAACGTCCCTTTTTCAAATAAAATTAAACTTTTAACAAAACTCTTAAAATAAAATTTTATTTATTTTATTTTTCTTTATAAAAGAATATTCGTTTTTTTAAACTACAACTTTTTTTTACATCAAAATAGAAAATTAATTCACTTCGTTTGTGTCGCATCAATTATTTTTCTTTTTATAAAAAAAGGAAAGGGAAAATCCCTGAGGACCGACAGGGACTAGCCCTTTCCTAGACCTTCTCCTTTGATCACTGCGACATACACACAGGTGGTACAATTAAATTCAGAAGTGACCAGTGTCACCAGTGACCTCTGTACAAAACTACAAATCAATTATATTAGTAGTAGTACCGACTATTTTTGGGCTGGCAAACATCGAATGGCCATCTCTGTAAAAACATTTTAGGAAATACACAAATGGAACAAAGACAAACAAAAATTCCAATGTGGTAAAAATTTAAACTTTAGGTAACAATGTTAATGCTACAAACTATTTTGAAAATAAATAACTTTGATCCCACATCCGGAAAATAATGCAGGATTTTGGTATTAAACAAAAAAAAGAAACT
>CM077103.1:29521543-29531602 GCA_039619505.1 Cimex hemipterus | reverse complement strand
TTTTTTTTGTTTAATACCAAAATCCTGCATTATTTTCCGGACAACCCAATATTATTTTTATTTTTTAGGCAAGTCTACATTTCCTTCGCCAACAGTTTCGGTCGATAAAAAATCCCAATCGAATTAAAAACTGTACGGATTGTCGTGATTCAATTCCTGAATCAGTTTTACTTTTACGACTTAATTTTTGTTTTAAATCGTTGCATCAGAAATTTCGGACACCCCAGTTTTGGCTGCAGTTTCCCGGGAAATTAGAATGAAAAGAAAATGGGAACGCACGGCTCGGTTTTTTTTGTACTGTACGAGGGGCCGTAGGATTTAAGAATTAATTTACATCTAAAACCTTTCCATGATCAATATTAATTCATAAGTTAGTTCTTCACGCTGAATAATAAGATAATCCAAATATTCCTTGTTTTTAAGGTATAGTGTAACGTTGGGAATCACACCATTATAGGTTTATTATTCATGAAGTTCCATATAACAGAATAATTTAAGTCATTTGGGTGTCTAATTACAGAGACGTTATACAATTATTATAAATAAAGTGGGATAATTGTTTCCAGAAACTCTATTAGCAAATGATTTCTTATAATTGTCGAGACATTTACATTTGTTACACTGAAAATTAACACCTCGTTTAGTTACTTTGTGCGTTATAGTTGTTAAAGTCTATGAAAATTAGGCATGGGGTTGCTTCATTCCAAGTGGGACGAGGAAGTCGGAGAATACAACAAGAAAGTTTATTACAATTTGCTATGGCTTGCTTGCATTTATCCAAAAACAAAAGGCTCGTATCTTTACTTAACCATATTCCAGTTTACGTTCTTTACTTTAATTTGCGTCCCTTTTTCCATCCTTTGCATCTGCACGGGTTTCATGTGTTCGGAGGATTTTATATTCGCATCCGAATACCTTCTGAACGCGTCATTTGCCCTTTTCACGCAGAGCATCTTCACGTTCATTGGCATGAGGGCAGACGCGAACACGACCATACATAAAATAATTATGGAAGAATTTCCAAATTACAAAAACATCGACGGATCCGTGTTGGCCAAGATAAACAAGGTGAACAAAGAGCAGGAAATACACCTGAAGTTGCTCGTATTTTTCATGTCGATCGCCGTGCCCAACCTTCTATTCCTGGAACCTTTCCTGGAGGATCTCTACGACAGTAAATCTATTAAAATACAAAACGGTGATGAAAGGTTAATCATGCCGATGTGGAGCCCGGATCCTGAAAATCTACTCGTCCATTACGTACTTTTCGGCATTCAAATTTTTCAGCCGTGTATAACTGCTATCGTTTCACTCACTGGCATATTTTTTTTCATGAATTTGTCCCATTCTCTCATCGAACAGCTCAGAATATTAAACTGGTCGATATCTAACTTGGAGAAAAGAGCCAAAAGCCATTATCGGTCTGTCATAAAAAATGACAAAAATAATACTAAGTGGACTTACATGGACTCAATAAATCTGTGCCTGAACGAAAATATCGCACATTTAAACATTTTAAAAAGGTATTGTATTTGTTGAACATTACATAAAAATTATTAATAACTATTACTTTTTAGGTTTAAAAAAGGATTTCAAGATGTGGCGTCTCCTACTTTGTTCTGCGTGTTCACACTGGCGACATTTTTTATTGCATTCACCGGCTACGTTATCCTAGAAGTACTTTTCTTAATTTCTAACAAATTAATTTAACTTAATGAAAGTATAATTTTTTATTTGCTAGTAATGGCTGAAATATTTTTTATTTGTTTATAACTTGATTAAGAAACTATTCAAGCGGTTTGGGTCGTTCCTACCCTTAAAATTGCAATGCTCAAGCTGTGACCTCTCCAGTTCAATGATCTTAAGAGCAGTAAGTTTTGTTAGGCGAAAATCTTGCAGTGCATCTTGTGAATATACTTCACATTCAGCTGAGGCATGATATGTAAGCGTTATTTATTTTTAAGGAAAGCGTATAATTTGGCATTGACCCAAGGAAAGCGAAGATTTTTAAGATAAAATAACCGGACATCTTTTCCATTTTTTGTACTGCTTATAACCCCACATCTAACATGAACTCATAGGTGGTTATAGTTGCTACAGACCATGATACATTTTCATATGAAATCGACGTCCTCCCTTCATGAAGATGACCAATTTGAAAGGTTCAGATTAAACTTCCGTAAATCGCAGTTAGCTACGAAGATGTTTTGATGTTGGACTGTATTGCAGCCCGTTGAAACTAAAACATTTCTCGTACTAATCTGATAACTGGTCATGTATGTTTTATATTAATGATCCCACGGCTAAATAACCTTTTCATAGTAAATGGGTAAAAGCTGAATAATTTTTGAGGGAGTATACGACGGATTTACTGATCGAATGAGATTGGCGGGATTCTCGCGCTCGTAAAGCATAATATTTTAGCTGGTAATGAAATTCCTGAAAGTGGTTTAATGTTTTTTCTACTTTGTGTTTCCTTTGTTAATTACTTAATTAAATAAAACATTGCTTTACAGTTTTTGAGGGGTGCTGTTTCACTGGAAAACTTTGGACGTTGTTAGAATTGAATTAGCTCAACAGTATTTCACAGACTTCAAAAGTTTCACATTATTAGTTTACTTCCCAGATCTTAATATTTTTATAGAATAACTTCATTTATCTTTGAGTTACATGATCTGAAAAATAACCAAATTAACTGACGTGGGATCACCAGTTTTAACGAAACAATTATTTTTCTTGTGATACTAAGTCATAAAGGTACCTGGTGCTTAGCAAGATTACGGAACAGATAACAAAATATGAGATTCAGTGCGAGAAAAAAATCGCTTAAAGCGCACAGGGACGGGGATAAAAACATGATGTTTGTCGGCCCGTAAATAAATAATACAATACTAGAGACGTGCCTGTATTCATGCCAACAGGCCCTAGGGGCTAATAAAAAAGTAACAGTGAATTTTTTGTATTTCAAACATATAATTTATCGGTAGATTTTTGTTTTATCTAAGATACGAAAATACTCTTAATAAGCAGGATCGTATTAAATAAGATTAAATATATAAAAACTAAGTAAAAAACAAAAACTTTTCCCGTAAACCTTTTTTGTTTTTTAATATCAATGAAAAAAGCAATTGGAATTCATTTTAACAAGCGTAAATAAGAATTTTCATTGAAATAAAATGTACACATTTTAACTAATTCGTCTTAACGTTGGCAGAGTATTCACATAAAATTTCGTAACTTCTCTCAATTTTATCCAAATTGAACGTTTCTGTAATTTATATATACTTCTAATCTATGATCACAACGTTTAGATTTTACTCATTTGTAAAATAAAGTTGAAATATAATTAAAAAAAAAAAACCGTTCAGACGTTTTTTTATTCAAATTTATTTACGAGAGCAACGTTTGTACTTCTTGTACTAAATCTGTGTATATGGTTTTTTGGATTAGTTGGTATTTTAATTTTTATATCATGCATTTATTTTTAGTTATGTTGTCACGTTTTTTATTAGTTACGAACAAAATTGGTCGCTCGGTCCGTACGTAAAATTTATACTTGGCAGGTGTATCGTATACATTCAAATGCCTAATCTGCGTGACAAACTATAATATATTTTCTGCGAAAAACAAAGTAGGTACTTTTCTTCACTCCAAAAACCCTTCAGTACAAATGTTTAGAAAAAATCCGTCAAAAAATATGTTTGTTTCTCGAACTGTTTTCTTTTAATAATACATAAAAATAAATAAAATACTTTTAGTATAATGAAGCTACATTGCTCATACATTTGAGAAAATGTTTTCTTTCCAAAATCACGGAAATGATTATGAAATAACTTTAAAACTTTACATGGGCTTGGAAAACGTTAAACTACATGTCATTGTATAATTTGAGCATGATTTAGAATTAAATTTACTAATTGGTTGAGTCCATAAAAGTGAAAAGTGATATGAATTTTATATGTGGAAAACCTAACATCGGATAAAAAATAATTTTTCATAATTAAGCGAAAAATGTCTAATTTTTGACTTTTAGTATTTGTAACATTTTATATAACTTATTTCGTTTAATACGCACATATATATTTTTTCCTCGAAATTCATACACATCAAAGAAAAAAAGACATTTTTCTAAATTCGCTGCTTCTCTAAAGATTATTTTCAACGATGGTCGTTTTCGTCAACATTTTCCCATCAACATCGATAATAATGTTTTTCAGGAGGTATGGTACACAAAGGATATATGCTAAAAAGGACGGATAGGCTCCGCCACTTTTCCTCATAAATAAATATCTACGCAAATATCTTATTGTTAGAAAATATCTTGTCAAATAAATAATATCTAATGCAACAATGGTCGAACATCAATACTGTTAGATCCAGTATCAAAGATAGAATTATTAAACTTGTCCTTAGACTCATAAATATTAGATTTTGGTTGAATTTAAAATTATTGATTTTTTTTAGCCCCAAAATGTTTCCGATTCTTAGTAAGTGGTTCTCAGAACATCTGACTGAAACGCTATAATTCAGACCCTGCTAAAAAGATTTTAACGTCAAGCATACCGTTTAAAAGAAGAGAAACGTAACTGGGAGGACGTATACAAAAGATTTATGTAATAAATACATAAAATAAGAAAACATTTTTGTCACAAATTAACCTCGTTTTGTAAAATGGAAATTCCGATTTTAATGTTTGATACAGTTTAAAATACACTAGACAATTTATTTAAAACTAATTACCAACCATAAAAATCGTTCTGCGAGGCATTGAGAAAAATGTTTATAGAAGTTGTACTAGGAATGTCAGTCACGCAGAAATCGGGCGAAATTATCAGTCAAAAATTTATTTTTGATTTTCACGCAATTCGGTATTTGAGAGTTTTATAACACTAGAATCACGATAATTAGATCAGATCCATTGTGTTACCATTTTCTGAATAATCTCACGTCAAAATAACTCCTGACCTTTGTTTGCCGACAGATCTAAGTAATTTCTGTTGATAAGTGAGAATAAATAATTAAGGAACTTCTTAATAAATCGATAAAATCGGATAAAAATGGCTGTACACTCTGGGATTAGGATAGTCAAAAAAACTTTGCCCTCCTCAAAGAGATTCCGATGTTCCTTCAAGTCAAACACTTATCCCTTGAAAGCAAACTGACCTCAAGTTTCCACACGGGACTTAAAAGATAAGAACTCAACTCAAGATATGGAAAACTACGAAAACGTGTAGGGTCAAAATCCTTCTTGACAGACAACACTAAACTAACCTTATACAAGATTTCATTGCGACCATTTGAGACATAGCGCAGAGGGACTGTGGGATTCTGTCAAGCCGTCCAGCAGCCAGCGCATACAATCCGTGCAATCAAAAGTCATTCGACAAATCGTCGAACCTCCCTAATATGTCACTAATCTCACATCATCAACGAATTCCTTTTGTAAACGAACTGATCCATTCCCGATTCAAAATGTTTCAACCTAACCCTACTGCTCGACCTCTGTCTACATATCCATGCCGCTTTAATCGACGATGGCCTCGCATTGGCTGTTTGTCTTCTCGTGTCTGGGGTGCAGCGATAGTGCTGTGATCGTGGGAAAAAACGGTTTGTGATCGCATTTGTAAAATGTACTAGTAAGAGTAAAACAGTTTTAAAAAAACGGGCCAACAGTTCCGCACGACACAGACGTTGTACGGGTTTAGCCTACTTGTTATATAAAATTCAGAAATATATAATGATTATTGTATAAACACGTCACTCCATTTAACGTTCCTTAATTTTCTGTTTCTAAATCATTTAAAAAATTATCTTTCAACCCCTCCTCTAAAATGGTAGGTTTTTTTATTTATTTGAAATGACTCGTAGCTGTTTTTTTATTTGTACCTTTCGATACACTTAGTAACTCTTCAACTTCTACATGAATGAATGCTACTGAGTGGTTACTGAGTGATATAAGCTGAAATCATTGTAGGTTAAGATTGATAAAAGTGTTCTATGACGCAGAGTATTCTAATTTGGTATGATTTATAAAAATAAATCAACAAAATTGTGCTGTTTTGGCTTATTTTAATAAACAATTTGTAAGCAAAATAGTTCAGAAAATGGTCAATACTTGGATTTTAACTCATTGACGTCATTCTAGCGCTATAAAACTTATAAATCCCGGCATTCTCGGAAATCAGTGTAAATTAATTCTTTGAATGGTAATTTGAAAGACCTACATTTCTCTTCTTTTGAGTGAAATGTTTGACGTTAAAATCTATTAAGCCAGTTTTGAATTTTTTTCAATCAGATATTCCGAGAACGACTTCTCAACAATAGAAAAAAAATTAGCGGTGAAAATTGTTTATACTTACACGTAATTCGGACTCCTCAATAAACACACACCACTTACAAAAACACCTGAATGAATTAACAGAATGGTTCGCAAAGTGGAGAATGAAAATAAACGTAACAAAAACCAAACAGATAAATTTTACCTTACGTAAGAAGGTCTGTCCTGCGGTGAGCGTAAATAGAATTCAATTGCCACATTGCACGTTATCTTGAAGTTTTCATGGGTAAACGACTGACTTGGAATTCCCGCACAAGACGGAAAATACAACAAATAAACCGAAGTTATAAATGTTTAAAAAGACTGCTTGACTCATGATCAAAATTAAACATTGAAAACCAACTTTTAATTTATAAAACAATGATTCTCTCTGGGCGTCCGGTTGTGAAGTGCTAGGCACAACCAAGGATTCCAATTCCCAGTGTCTCCAATCAATCCAATCTAAAACCCTCCGTCAAATTATGAATGCTTCTTATGTTTCAAATTACACTATTCATAACAATCTACACATTTCGTTTGTTCGTAAACTAATTAAAACTTGTTATACAAAATTCCATCAATCGCTGAACGCACATAGTAACCCTACCTGAAAATCCTTCGAGACGATTAAAGCGAAAGTGGCCCCGAGACCTTCTCATTGTGTGAAAACTGAAGATTTCAGTGTGAAGGAATGTTACCACTGGGCATCTCCTACAAGAGCCTCAAATGATTCAACATGTACGAATCTATTTGTAGTTGTAAATATCTAATAAACTTAGTAAAAAAAAGGGGTGAAAAAATCAATAAATATGAATTTAAACAAAATTAATATACGGTTGTCTTCAGAGTTGCTTCAACCAAATTTCATATTAGTTACACGAAAAAAATGTTATGAACTAGTTTACATGAAAAATATTTGGTTTTTAGTAATTTTTTATTGATAGCTTTTCCTACATTTTTATTGGAATCTATATAAAAAAAGTTGAAAATGATATATTTACATAATTATTCAGATATCGTGAGATGAGGTCTGGTGTGATGTGGGTATCAGAAAAACATTGTCTTTATCGTGCCAACGTTTCGATCTTTATTAGATCATCTTCAGGGCCTGGGATTTACAAACATTGTTTACATTTAAAAAATACATATAAGATGTGGAAAAGGGAATTTATACAATGCAAAATATATTTTATATACAATACAAAGCATTTCTACTAACTCAAAGTATTTGTCTTCTGTGCAAATTGTGCCATTCTTGCGTGTCGTGTTGAGAGGCCTGTGAGATTTTGCTGTTTAATGTTTATAGGAACTCTTCACAAGTCACCCAAGAAAGGCACAATTGCACAGAAGACAAACACTTTGAGCCCTGAAGATGATCTCAATAAAGATCGAAACGTTGTCACGATAAAAAAAAATGTTTTTCTAAAACCTACATCACACCAGACCGCATCTCACGATATCTGAATAATTATCGATTAACGGTCACTAATCTCGACACGTATATTTACATAGTTGATTCGAGAAAGTAGAACGGCGAAATAAAAACACTAAAAAACGGAAAATTTCAACTTTCAATTTTTTTACGAAACCAGGATCTATGCCTACGTGCCCGATATTGTGAAGCCCAGAACCACCTACAAACGTTCGGCCCAAATCCGTGATCACCAACCTGGTCGTCCCCTTGTCAGTTTTTCTTATAGAACATTTATTTCAAAACTATATTTAAAAATAAAAAGCTTTATTAGATAGTATATTTTCGACGTTATTTACGAAAAGTTTTACTGTTTCAGCTTATTTTTAATTTTATTTTTTTAAATATTTATTGATTTTTTGAGAAATATTTTTGTTTTGAAGAGCGAAGGACACCCAGGAAAATTGTCGTTTGCCATCAACGTGTTCATAATCGAGGTGTACTCTCTTGGATTTTTCAACACCTTCGGCCAATACGTCATCGACGAGGTATTCCGTACAGATAATATATCAATTCGTGTCAAACAACTTGTTGCGTTAACAGAGCGAGAAACTACGCCATTCCGTCTACGGTGTAGACTGGTACCATTTGGACAAAAGGTGTTGCAAGAAGTTACACATATTGCAGACGATGTGCCTGGAGCCGATGGTTTTTACCGTTGGAGGACTGTTGCCGCTCAACATGGCTTCTTTCCAGAAGGTATTATTGGCTTAATTTTTGGTTAAATATTAATAATAACTTTACTAATTTTCATGGTCCGCTTGACCAACTAATATTATTCAATTAATTGAGGTTTTTAATTGTGATAAACGCCTGTGTCACGAGTGGGATTCGAACCCAAAACATTTGGTTTGATACGCCGCTACTCTACCTCCTGACCTATCCTAATTTCTTGATTGATAATAACAACATTTTTTTCAGGTTTTAAACTCGTCTTACTCAGTTGTTAACATGCTAATGGCTTTTAAATGATTGTTGAAATTAAACATTAACATGTCGTACAGATTAACTATAAATAAATTTAAAATGCAGGTAAAAATTTGAATAAATAAAACTTTTTTAAAAATACGTATCTTTCATAATCATACTCATACCTAAATCCTACAAATCTCCTTTCATCTGAAAAATTGAAAAAAAAAAAAAACACGAGGAAACGGAAACTGATCAATTAATTGACCAAGCAATTTCTGACGTCGTTGTGGAAATAAGGTAGGAGATATAATAAGGAGTTCATATATAGTAAGCACTGCACGCCTAAGTTGTGCGTAATCGATTAATTTTTATAACCATAATTAACGATTAATTAATTTTCAAACTATTCGCTATGAAATGGTTAATCATTAATCTAACCTTCGATTGATCCAATAAATCGTTCGAACGTGCGATTAATTTAACTGTTAATCAGATTAATCGAATAATTAAATTGTCATTTAACGTAATTATTTACATAGCTACACCGCACCGCGCTTTTACTCATATAATAGTAGGTCAAATATTTACGATCTGTATAGTTAATCACGATTAAATATAAATCATTTTTCTAGATAAGCCATTAATCGTTTGGCATTTTAATAATAATAATAATATTGTTAGACTTTAAGGGTATTTTTTACATAGAGATTAATATACAATTTTGATTAATCAAAAATAATTGTAATTCTTTTATTATTACAATTATTTTAATAATGGATGAATTTAAAAATAACAGGCACTGTAAGGGAAAACCAATTTACGTCAACTTAATTATTTCTTATTTTTCAAAATTAAATTCACACCTTTTTTTTAAAATCTTTTAAACTTAAATTAATACAAAAAAAATAAAATCAGTTCTCCTTGAAACAATATACATAAACTTAAAATATAATTGAGAAGTATTTAAACTAAAATAAATGAATTCTTATTATTGTATGCGCAATCCCCAACGAAATAAAATAAAGGAAATACGGAATAGGAAAGAACTCACAGGTTGAATGCCGTTTTCTTGAAATCTTGTAATCAGATGTTTTTTACAAGCCCAGTTGAAGCAGGTACGTATGGTGTGGATTGTTCGCTGTCTCCCAATGGAATGTCCTCTGTCCTCCGCCTTTTAGCCTTCCTGCACTTTTGCCTCCGACAGGTTCCAAAGTCCATCGGCTCCTTCTCGTTCCTTTCAATTTGTTTGTTACAATATAATATCGGGTTGTCCGGAAAATAATGCAGGATTTTGGTATTAAACAAAAAAAAAAAAAAAAAAAAGAAACTAGTTACTTTAAAGCAATGTTCTTTAATCAAA
>CM077103.1:29489907-29507095 GCA_039619505.1 Cimex hemipterus | reverse complement strand
TTAGTCTTACTTGTTTCTCTAAATTATTCTCTTTTGCTTACGTTAGTTTGTCTCTATGTCCGTAAAATTCCTTCTTTTTCTTCTCTCTCTCTCTCTCTCCATCTCTTTTTCTAGCTTTTTCTTTTTTACCGACACTCTCTCTTTTTTAAAATAATATTTTCTACCCTCGCCTCTCGTTAGTCTTACTTGTTTCTCTAAATTATTCTCTTTTGCTTACGTTAGTTTGTCTCTATGTCCGTAAAATTCCTTCTTTTTCTTCTCTCTCTCTCTCTCTCTCTCTCTCTCTCTCTCTCTCTCTCTCTCTCAGTACTTCCTTTATCTTATTACTTTAACTTTCGTTGTCTTGAATGTGAATTTTTCTCTGTTTTCCTCATCTACTCTCAGTACATTTTATATTCATTATCCCATCATTTTGTTCGTGTATTAAAAAAAATGAAATCAAATATAAAAAAATAATAATAAAAACCGGACATTCACATTTCCTTGTTTACTTCAAACTATATGTATTTTGATTGTTATAAAAATTATAACATACTTATTTAAATTGAAACCAAATTAAACGAGTTCAAAAATTTACGAGTTTCAAGAAAAATGATTTAATTAAATGATGGTTTAAAATGAAATTCAGAAAAATCATTTTCAAATATTAACAGTTACCTGCGAGGTTATTACTCTCAATACCCCATTGAATAAATGAAGGCCAAAAAACGTGTGATATAAAACAAATATTTATACCGCCAAAAGTTGTGTTTAAATGGTCCGTGAACATTAATTAAGTTTAAGATCCAATTTTACAAAACAAAACTTTAGAACTTAATTTGACAAATATCCCGAGTAGCCAATTAAACTTTCAATGCTAATTACGTCCTCTTACATTATTTCTGTTTTCAAAACTCACCATACAATAAGGCCAAACCAAAAGTACCTCCTTTCGAACAAATTCACTTTAGACTTGACAATATTTTTATTTTCCAATCGAATCTTCTAACAATTTATACCTTACTTGATGCTCCGTGTTTTTGTTTGGCTACATTCTTCAAAGGCGAATGCTGTCTCTGTTTAAAAAAAAATTGGATATTTTTTGCCTCATTTATAAGCAAAATAAAACAAGGCTTTGACGTTTCATTAACCGTTATTAGGGAACAATTTGAACTAAATTTTTTAAAAAATATATCCGATTTTTCAGCAATATTTATTCACTTGTTATATGCTTAAAACATCGGGTTGTGGATGTTGTTATATAAAAACAGCTGTGTTGTCAAACATGATATTGGATTTTTAGCAGCATTTATTGTATAATTATAAATGTTTTGTTTTGAATGTTTATTTGTTTAAAAAATGGAGCAAAAGGGGGTTACCTTAGTAGTTTTTGTTTATATTACATAGCTTTTTTAATATAAGTGGACGAGCGAGCAATGCGTAATGTTTGTATGGGAAAATTTTATTTGCACATTTAGAACGAATATAACTATATATTGGCTAGTGCCAGATAACCTAGCAGTTTATCCGCGCAAAAATAATTAGTAATCAAACTATGAACAACAGCAAACCACACTAATAAATAATTACAAATGCTGTTAAAACATTACAAAACGCTATGAGCATATTTTGAACTACCTTCCATTGGAAAATCTTTTCCCCAGACTGTGTTTAATGAACTTTATAGAAAGCCCGCGCAGGTGCCCTTTATGCAGAGAAAGGTTGCTCGATGTGACCCACATAATAGAGGCGTGTCATGCCTAGCTCTATACAGAAAGCGTGTAGGCATGTCGCCGGACTTAAGAAGAGTTCTCGAGCACGGTAGTGAGTTCCCTGTTCCGCTTTTTAGGGGAAATTGGTATTTTTTATTGTATACAGTATGTCTTGTATTGTATACAGTATGTCTATATGTTTTGTCTGAGTGCATGTACTTATTAGCGTGAATGGCGCGGAGTGAGGGTGAAATATAACGTCACCATCGCCCCTTGAACGATGAGAGAGAAGGAGTGTGTGTTCAGGGTCGATAACGGATTATTTATAAAAGTACTCCATCGACCCCTATCTGGATTAGTTTGAGTATAGGGTAGGTGGAGGTATATGAAGTGCTCCACCGACCAAACGGAATGAGGGTACTGTACGGGTGTATTTATGTGTATAAATGTATTTATTTGTAGGAATGTAGTGTTTGAATGGGTATAGAATGTAGAATATATAGTTTTAGTTAGGGGCTGAAATGACCTACATTTTTCGGAAGAAAAAAAAATTAATCGATAATTATTCAGATATCGTGAGATGCGGTCTGGTGTGACGCAGGTTTCAGAATAACATTTTTTTATCGTGCCAACGTTTCCAAAAAAAAAATTTTAAATCCAACATATATATAAACAAAAAACAGCAAAATCTCACTAGCACTCTCAACACGACACGCAAGACTGGCACAAAAGAAAACACTTCGAGTGAGTAGAAATGCTTTGATTGAATATAAAATATTTTTTGCATTGTATAAATTCACTTTTCCACATCCTACATGTATTTGTTAAATTTAAACAATGTTTGCAAATCCCAGGCCCTGAAGATGACTCAATAAAAGATCGAAACGTTGGCAGAATAAAGAAAACGTTTTCTGAAACTGAATTATTGTTGAAGACAGTTTGGTATCAAAATCGGTATCATAACCTGACAACTGAGTTAATGGGCCAATCCGAGTATCACCAAAAATACAGTCTCATGGAAAAGTCAAGAGATTAATACTTCGTCCCTAGAGGGCGGAAAACCTAATTTTGAAGTTCTGGGTAGACAGATCCTGCATACAGCTAGAATGTCAACTAATATAAATCATCATCAACGGCTGCATTAATACCGTTTGTTACAAGGCTGAGGTTTAGTTCATTTACTAGGTGTACAGAAAAAAATATTAATATTGCCTGTGATGACATTCAGTGAAAAAAAAAAAAAAAGTGAAAGCACTAATACCTACAAGCCGAACTACATCTAGTGACCCCAGGTGACAGAAGATTTCTCCTTTCACACTATATTGAATAAATACTATATATTTTAATTGTTGAATCTCCATAATTTAATGTTTAGTTGAGATGAAAAAAAGTTAATAGCACGAGAGGGATTCGAACATACGACCTTCGGCTAGATACACCGCTGCTCTACCACCTGAGCACATGAGGTCACGATAGCTCAGGTGGTAGAGGTGGCGCATCAAGCCGAAGGTCGTGGGTTCGAATCCCTCTCGCGCCATTAACTTTTTTTCAACTCAACTAAAAACCGTAATTAATCGCTATACCGTTATTTAAAACTTTTTAATTTTAATTATTTTACCATCCTATAGTTTTGCTTTTTGCTGTTAAAAGATTGAAACGTTGGCAGGATAAAGAAAATGTTTTCTGAAACCTACATCACACCAGACCGCAACTCATGATAGCTGAATAATAATAATAATTGACTTTATAAGAAATAGATATGCCTAGAATATGTTCTATTCCGTTTTGTCAACATCAATATTATGGTAATGATGCAATAATTAAAAATAATAAATTTATTCAAAGGGTGAGTTAAAATTTCTTCGTGTCATTTTCAACTATATAACTACAAAGTACATAAAATTAATAGTAAATTACGATCTTTTTACATACGAAATATCCCCATGAAATAAAGTAAAATATTCTATCAAAAAACATCATTTTAAATTTAAAAAATATGTCATCGCATGTCCGTATAAAATTTAGATAGGAGATTTAATTTATAATTATTGCCAAATAGGTTAGTTCTTAAAGAAAAGTTTTAAAATTTAGTAGATTGTATTTAAAAAAAAACTTAGAACAAATCGGTAAGCAATACTGCCGCGATTGCGATGAAATTGTTATACACTACCTGGAATTATTACCAATTCAAATAAACCACACAATTTCAGTGCAATGGAACCATTGTTTATTGAGCTATATAGCTGTCTACGAGATATTATGTTTACATTATGCACTGCCGTTGTGATTGCTATAAAATTCATAGTAGATCATCTTCAAACGAAGCCGCATAATCCTTAAAAATTACATAAAAATACGCCAAATGATTTTGGAGTTTTGCCGCTACAAGGAATTGACAGAAAAACAAAAAAAAAAAACACGGAACTGAATATGTTCAGAAAGGTTAAACTTGCAAGAGGAAATTTTGCTTTTGGAAGACAAAAATCCTTTGGATTCCTACCTTTAGTATTAATTAAAAGAAATTGTTATATTTTAATATTTTGCGCTATAGAAACGTGGATATATGTTTATCTTGTAACATCTACAATCTTAGTATTTATTAAAGCATTCCTTTTCGTATTTCATATGAAAACACGCTTTCGCTACTTGGGGCCTTGAATGGAAACATTCCTGATCCATCGAAAGCAAATTAAGTAATAATATTTTTTTCCGCGAGGAAGTAACTCCAACCTTGTTTTGTATTTTTAGAATTTTCATTCCATTAGACGTTCATTTAATATTTACATATGGTTGCAAATTTTTTTTGTAGTTATTTTCTGATTGGGATTTTGAGAGTTTTGTCAAAGATAATTTTTAATAGTTACAAAAAATTTGGAATTATATATATTCATGTTTTACACAACTCAGTTGTTTTATTTTCATTACAAAATACAAAATACACAATGTCTAATAATTAAAAGAAATATGTACCATCTCTTCTTTTCACATTATTTCATGTATAAAATTAATCAGATCTTAATGTTTTACTTATTACATTACGTAAAAAAAATTACATAGCAATATGAATAAATGTTCATTTTATAGCCTAAAAATGAAAAAGAAGTATTTTTTAACTTCGTTTTTATATAGTTTTATAATTTGTCATTCGGAATTTTCTCTAGGTTTTTTTTTTTTTTTTTGAACAATTTAGATTTCATGCTATTGATGGCAATTCTTTAAAAAAATGCACATCTCCACGTCGCAAAATACGACGAACATAGATTGAAATATTCTTGTTTTTATAGGTGTAGGACTGGAGAAGATAGTCGTTTTTCCAAGCCATTGGGATCGGGAAAATCGGGGAGGATTCATCCTACCTCGTATGCAGGATTCCCTGAGGGTGTTGGAAACTCCAAAGTACAAATTCTCCGTCTCTAAAGGCGGATTATCTCGTCGTTTTTTCTGTACGAAAGAAACGCTGAATTGGAAAGCTCCCACCCGGAGGGCAACGGAGGTCCGAACGAAGCGGCGAAATCAGAAAAGAATACGTTAAAAAAAAAGGTATCAGCGTATGCTTAATTTTGAACCAAAGCCCATTTATTTGTCCGAAATACAGAGCAAATTTGCTCAAGGGTCCCATATAATAAAATGGTGTCAATCTTTGGTTCGAAAAGAGAATTATGCTCGACTACTTCAGAGAAAATCCGTCCTAATTAATGTATGAAGAAACTAAGTCTGTTTTATTGTATTCAATTCTTTCTAGATATCTCGTTCGGTGCTTAATTTTGTGTATTTGAGAGGAAATGTGTCCTGTTCAGAGTAGTGACGTGCGATAGGAATCGATATGAGTAAATTATAGAGTATTTTGTTTCGATAGCGAGTAAATTTGGTATCGAATATTGTCATTCGATACAAGTACTGTATCGAATACTTTTTGTAGTATCGGAAAATATACTCAAATAGATTTTTCGTTGAGTGTTCAAGTAATTTTGAATTGTTATTTACCGATCGAAACTAACCTCTCATGAAACTAGTTACTGTTAAGTGCGCCTATTGTCAACGAAGTTAATTTAGATTTTTAATTGTAACTCTGTTGATAAGTTGTGTAAGGGAAGTTAGTACCCGAGGGGATCGAAGTCACGATAACTCAAGTGGTAGAGTGTTCCAATCCCGCTCGTGACACTGACTTTTTTAATAGAAATTATAAATGATGGAGTGAGTGGGGTGTTCAATACTTTTTCAAAGGATAGCTCCTACTCCTAGTTTCTTTGCCATACATTGGTGAATTATCAGAGAAAGTTAGTAAAATTTTGAAACAAGAAAGTTTTAGAAGTACGGGTTCACATAAAAACATCCTTTCAAAACCTAAAGTTAAAGAAGTCAACTTGGCAAAAAGTGGGGTTTACCAACTCAATTATAATGATTGATATTAAATATATAGGACAAAGCGAATTTTCGGAATTTAAGGGCCATCTAAAAGAAACAAAACATAATATCAATTCAAATCTAAATAGAAGAGTGCAACATAGTTTCAACAAAGGTAAAATACTAGATTGGTTTGAGAAATTTAAAATTAAAAAATTTAAAATTGAACATGGTGATAAACGCATATAATAATATAACAGATTTTGATCTACTACCCATTTTTAATATGTACATAAATAATATCAAATATCCAAATAATTAAACTAATTAGTTTAATTGGTTTTATGTTTATAGTAATTTAATAATATTAAGTATTTATTATTCTAATATTCATTTGTGTTATAATTTCCGCGTTTCGCATGTTCAAATTGACAGTCAGTAAAAAAATCATCTGCTAATTGGAACGTCGCGTTGGCGGAGGTATCGGTTTCACTTTGTCAATTTATGTCGAGAGACGTGGTTGTACAAGTCCTCACCTGATGATGAGCAAAAAGGCTCGAAATCCGTAGCGTTATAGCTTAATTAATTGATTGTTATTAATTGGACAAGTGGACCACGAAAAATAGTGAGTTCTGTTGATAATTCTAGTAACTCATAATTATTTCCCGAATCGCACCTCTCATTTCAATTTCAGTAATTTTTTATAAAATCTTTTTGGCTTCAAGTCCCTAAGATATATTCGCCTTTCTTCTCGTAGGTAGATATCTAATCATGTCTCCTTTCAAAAGTAAAGCACGAGGCTATATTACTAAGAAAAGTGAGTCGTTAGTATCTTGTAAACTCCGGGGAACTCAGTGGGAATATGTCCTAACTTTTCAAATATTTGAAAACGAAACCCCCGTTGATCAATTTGCTCAAAACTCGATAACGATGAAATTGAAATACCAATTATTTTGAAATGTGTTGGCAGCTTTTCCTTGTTCATACCTACGTACCCACTAAATGAAAAAAAAAACACATAAAAATGAAACACCTTGCAATTTGTTGATTATTTTAATGCATCAGGGTATTTTAATCGAAGTCCACAATTGTGAGTTGGACATTTATGAATAAACGAAAAAGTACTTATATGAGTAAGTACGGGCTAGTGTCGAATAATTTCTGTCGATACCAATATCGATTACTGGTATCGAATATTTTCGGATTTCGCGTGTCAGTTCAGAGAGGGCCGATTGTGGAATATATGCGTACGCAAACCTTCGGCCCTGAAGTAGATTAATTTTGTAACATATGTAATGGTGGAAGACAAAATATCGAGTAGTCCAGTAGTAGTGAGTGAATGGTACATGTTAAGGCTCATTGGGAGATATCCCCCACCTTAAGGGACCACCGATAAGGAGGATCGATCGGTTTAAAGTTTGGCGTCGGCCAGCCGGACGTGCACCACAATCTATTGGAAAGATGGATTTTTTTTTTTTATTTAGTACCGACACCCCAGGCCTTTGGAGACTGGACTGCGGAGCGAGGCGAAAAGTATTATTACAAAAATTTTTAAAACGGTAAGTATGTTTAGATTTAACAACTGATGCGTTGGCCTCTGAAACGGTGTTGTTGACAACAGTCCCTGGAACCAAACTTGGGCGGCAGGGCAGATACAACCGTGGACTGAAGGTAAAAACTGAAGGGGGTCATCCTAAAAACCTTAGTTATTCAGATATCGTAAGATGCGGTCTGGTGTGACCTCACACCAGACTGCATCTCACGATATCTGAATAATTATCTATTACCGGCCACTAATCTCTACACATACCTAAAATCATAGGCTCCATTCTGCTTGGATGTTTTAATGTTGAAGATTTAATATGTATATCGTACAAATGTCACATACATTACAAGAAAAGTAGAAATGATATTGCTGTTTGAAAAAGTGGAGCGAAGTTTGCATTGACTAAATCGCATTTTAATGAGCTACATCCAGGTCCACGTTATTAGAGAAAACATGAAGTTTTTATTTCAGTGCCATGAACTTTTAATACACCATCAACTAAAATTGTAAATAAATAAATTGATTTCTTATTGGAGAAGATTTCGTTGTTTCGAGAAACCATGTTCGGAAATAATTTTTTGCAAATAAAATGAGAAAAGTTGGGTTAAATGAAAAACTTTGGGCGAATTTTTAAATTCCTGGGAGAATGTGGGACCGGGAGTCCTGGGAGGTGCTGTCCTCTATTGGAGGAGCCAAGGAGTTCCTTCGGGTGAGATCGGTGAAAGACAGCGGTCAGGTTTTAGAAAAAGCCGAATGGGATAGTCGTGTCAAAGGTAACAATTTTCATGTCCGATCTGCCGTTGTTACGAATCGCCGAGTGCATTTTTCGTTTCGTGCGAAGCAGTGAATCATCAAGATTAGAATTCAGCGGAGTCGCTCGGGCCTTCTGTTCGTTGATCGAAAAACCAGGTGATGGTTTCCCATCCGGGTTGTCCTATCGTCCGTCAATTCCTGTTTCCACCTTTCCGGGAAATTCAGATTCACGACGGGCCCAAGATACCAAAGAGCTGAGTTAAACGAATAGTAATTTGATGTAGAAACGTACAATTTCCCCCGAAACAGTCCACTTAAAAGACCGGAAAAAACTGTTGAATGCGACGGCGAATTCAGCATCAAATCCCAAAAATGTCCATTGCCATTGGAACATGCGGTTAAGAACTTTTCGTATCCCACTATCTGAGATCGTTAACCCAGATTCTGACTCATGAAAAACTAGGAAAAAATAATGTGTCGGCGTTTATCCCAAAACACAGAACAGAAGTTAAACTTACCCTGCATATTTTACTAAAATATTATCTTATTTTGTATTTACTTATCAATTAAGTCATCGTAGTTTTTTATACTTCTTTATTTATAATTTGTAATAACGCAATTATTATATTTAAATATACGCATTTATTGTATTACGGACATATATCTTCAAGCTGTCAGGTAAGTTTAATAATACGAAACCAGCATTATATCCGTGTCTTGCGTTTGAAGTATGCCCTTTGTTCTGACCACATTTTGAACCGTTTTGGATTTAATTAATTAATTGAGCCGCTCAGTTAATAAATCTCTACTATTTACAGTGATCTGCATTCATCGCCTTGATCATAGCTCAATGTGGAGCGGTTCTGGCAGCATTAATGAAAATTTAACTCGTTATAACATTACAATACTGGCGCGTCAACCTAATCTCGTAAAATTAAAGCGATCATGGTTTATAACACAAAACCGAATTTCTTATTAATGTGAGTAAAAAAAAAATAGTTAATATTATAAACTATCAAACAATTCGGCTTTTTCTCTGCTGACTCTGGCCAATGTAACATTCCTGCTGAAATCTTCAAACCAAATTAAAACATCGATGGAAGCTTACTTGAAGTAACAACCACGGCACAAGAAGAAAATATAAAGCTAGTTTCACCTACAGAAGTAGCACAAGAAATTAAAAATTTACCTGCTAAAAAGACTCCAGGATATGACCGTATCACTGGCGAATTACTAAAACAATTGCTTAAAAGGGTATAGTTTAACTAACATACCTATTTGATTTGCAATCAGACTGAAATATATTCCTGGCATCTGGAAATTCGCAGAATTCATTATGATTTAAAATAAACCAGGAAAACAGGGAAACGAGGTCGAATCATGTAGACCAATATCGCTACTAAATTTTAAAAAAAGTCTACATTCTTCGAAAAGTTATTATTAAAATGAATAAAATCCAGTATAGAAAAAAGAATCACTCCTGGCTACCAAATTGAATTCCGAACAAAGCATTCAACAATAAACCAAATTCCCGGAATAACGGAAGTAATTGAAAAATCACTTGAAAAAAATTGTTCTGCTCTCTTCCCTGATGTCTCACAAACACAAAAGGTTTTGTCAAGATCTGACACGAAGAACTCATCAATAAACTAAAAAGTATGTCAGGTACCAAAGCAGTATGTCGATATTATCAGCTCCTACCTAACTGACAGACTGTTTAGGAATCAAACAAGAAGATCGTTATTCAAAATTAAAAACAATAAATGTAGGAGTGCCACAAGGGAACATATTAGGTCCACTGCTTTACTTGTTATCAACCAGTGATTTTCCGAAAATAGATGGAGATAAAATTGCTACGATTGCAGATGACACAGCGGTGACATCGCCCATTCAACCAAAATGCATGTAATAAGATAAACGAATGGAAAAAAATGGAAAATCAAGCTAAACCAGCATAAACCAGTTCATCTAATCACAAACAAACAAGTGGGTGATGTTCCGTCGCTCACAGATGGAACTACTATACTACACAACGATACAGCTAAATATCTGGGAATGACGGTAGATGCCAAGCTGAGATGGAAAGAACACATGAAGAAACAAAAGGACAGAAATAGTTTTAAGGGATAGACAACTATACTGGTTGATAGGACGCGACACAAAATAAAATATTATTATATAAACCAGTCATAAAGCCTATGTGGAGCTGTTCAACTATGCGGATGGACCAAATACAGCAATATCAAAAAAATACAAACACTTCAAAATAAAATCTTATATAACAAGATCAATGGTAACCTTGTAATGATATTGTTAAGGAGTAAGGATTTGCACAGGAGTCTTAAAATTAAGAAGAAATACAAAGATTTGCCGTCAAACACCAGGCTCGCATCAGCCACCACGAGAATGTGGAATTGACCAAACTCTTACATAACCGAAACATGGTCAGAAGATTAAAAAGAACAAAACCATACGAACTTGTGTAAATAAAAATGAATAGTGAAATGTAAACCTTATTGCACCACTTGGTTTGTAAGAATGTAAACATTTATTTATTCTATAATATTATAGTAAAATTAATGGTTGGTCTAATAAGACCAGTTTTAATGAATGGATTTAATTAATAAAATTTAAAAAATTAAAAAACTGTATGGTTTACTAATTTCAACTACTGCTCAAATGTGGTCAAATTGGGTCAGCTTGAAGCTACTAGACTGTCTGCACTAAAGGTTAAAATACTTATTGCGTTTTTCAAGAAAAGTTCCAACAAATGGTTGGACAACAAATACCGAATTAGGTGTTTTCATTTTCATGAAAGAAAATATTACGAAATGCTGTGAATGTAGCGTTTATTTCCACAGAGTGTCCGCCAAGATTTTGTCTCGTTCACCGCCCACTGTAGATGGAATTTTTTTTGCATACATAAGAACATTAATGGAGCTATTCTATATTTTCTATTTCACTTTTTCTGATCTCATGAATACAAATTTACCAATAATGGGACTCTTAACCAAACATGGGTGGAGGAAAATTCAAGGATGGTAGTCGAAACGCGACAACAATTAACATTCGGGTGGTTTAATTGGAACTCAAAAAATACCAAAATAAATTGTTAGGAGAATTTTTCTAAATTTTCTCGTAAACGAATTGCAAGGATTATTAGAAGAGATATCGTTGGAGACTCGTACACGAGTATCGTTTCAACTAGACGTCTGCCCTGTTTTTCTGGAAAAACGGATTGAAAACCGTAGTCCCATTTTTTTAAAGTCAGTCCATTGGTTATCTTACTTCTCCCAGATCCGTTTGAATACTTGAAGAAAGAGTAATCAAAGCCTGTGATAAAATTCGTCTCGATTGAAAGCTTTTGAAACAAGTGATGTGGTTGTTGAGAGCGTGCTGCTATTTAACAGCCGGTCGGGGCCAATTTGAAGAGCAGTTAAAGTGCAAAAGGTGAGTAATAATGCCAGCACTTTTGAACAACATTAAAATAATGAAATAACCAACATTATTTGAAATGAAATATCTCCAGAAATCCTCGTTTAATTATTAAGTGTCACTCTTTGTACTAAAAATCTATGCTTTTAATGTAGCGAAAATTGATACGAATCATTGAAAAAATTATATTTATTATCTGTTACTGTTACATTAAAAATGTTAACCATTTAAACTTTTTTTGGTAAACCTCAATTTCAGAGTAAGAAGGATGTCGCATTGAAATAGTGACACGCGGAAAATCAAGAAAAATCCTACAGGATATTTTAAAATCAAAAGCCTACGTAACACATAAATTCTTTACAACAGCGAATTATTCAAAATCATATTATGCTATATGTAAAGAAATCAATTGTTTACGAATTAACATGTTTTGATTAACTAATGGCAGAGTGTAGTACAAACCGTTCTACTTAAACACGAACGGTTTTCAATTTTGGTCCATTGGCGCGGAAATGCCGACGTATGTTCGCCCACATGGTTGCTTAACAATGGAAATTGTAAACAGAAATACGCTCCTGCTCACGTTGAAACTGTATTGCTTGTTTTGATCTTAAATATTCGATTATGCCATTTATTAGCATCATGTGAACTGGGATAATCGTTTTAAATTATTACGCTCAGGTTACAAACCGAAATATTCGTCTCAACAAAGGGATTTTTATAATAACAATAAATAACAAAAAATTCTAACCACGCTGTAATATAAGAATACAGAAAAAGAAAAAATCTAAAAAATACGCAAGAAATCTTAAAATGAAGACTTGTACATCACCGACAACACTTTCACAACTTATTTAAGAAAGTATGTCAGCGCATAAACTACGAACTTAAAATATTCGCATATTAACATCATTCAGACCATAACAATAAACGTAATCTCAAAATGAAAACAAAAGAAAAAACAATCTTTTCAAAACATCAAAACAAGAAAAAAAACAACTTCCTCTCTCATGTAAAATTCCTTTTGGGTGTGTTTTTTTAATAACTTTTAATTTTTAAATAATTAAGCATTTTAATTCAACTTCAGCTAACAAAAGATGCCAACCTACAGGTTTTTTTAAAATAATAATGAGCTCAATTTCTGAAAGGCATTAGGTTCCCTTCTAATTAATGTCTTTTGCCCCGTTCAACAGTCTAAAGCAATCACAATTTTGTCTTTCCTACAGTGCTATTTTCAAAGTTTTTTTTTTTTTTTTTTTTAATTACCTTTCAGTTGGTTTTGGAGTCAGCGTGTGCTTGTGTACGTTTGGGTAACCCAAAATTAATTTTAATCATAATTCGTTTTAATGACAATTTATCTGATATGAGAAGTAAATTATAAATAGAATCAATGCCAGATTTTTAGGATGGAATATTTAAAAAAAAAATCAACGAACTTTATTAAGTCAGACAGAACTGGTAAAAATTCGCCGGTAACATCCGCTTTTCATTTGAATAAATATAAGCGTGAAAAGACAAATGTATAATATACAAAGAATGAAGTAAGAGGAATGACCCATTTGAAAATGTCAAAAAAAGTTATGTTGCTTTACTTAAAAAATAAGAACTTTTTCTGCCCTTTGTACTATTACAATTGGTAATTCCGATAAGTAGAAGTATTTTATTCTTTTTTTTAATACGGACGTTTTAGAGATTAAACGGTTAATTACCAAGGCTGAGTTCACATCATTTTCCAACTCAAACATTAAAATGTAATATTTTACTTTATTGAAGTTACAAAATACTTACACAAAAATGTTCAGGATGCTTAGATTGTCACCGAAGGGAAGTAAGATGACTCCGAGTAGCAGGCAGGGGGCCGCGGTAGCCGAGTGGCTAAGGCGTCAGACTCTCGGCTAGTAGACCCCGCGGTCGTGGGTTCGATCCCCACCGTCGCCTCTGGACCTTTTCTAACGCCAAAGGGGATCGGTTGCCACAATTGAAAGAAATGGACACAGCAACCGAAGGGCGAGATTGTATCTCAGCGACCCTGAATTTGGTCCCAACCTCCTTCAAAAGTAAGTTTCTTCGATGGAAGAACACGGAACAACGGAGGCTCAAGTTCACATTTGTGTTGCAAGCCCCCCTCCTCCCCAATAAAAATGAAAAAAATGGAGCCAGGGATAAAGTACAATAAGCTGAACGCTCAGCTGCAGTGCTCAGGAGGGAACTCATCCGGTCCCTGTTATCCATTGTATCCATCCGAGTAGCAGGCGGAAACTAAAATATTTTCTGTTTATACGAGTTGTTGAAATGGTCAATTCCGAGTCCATATTCGGTAGCATGCAGGACAATGATTTCCTGACATTCTTCCCTTTCTTGAAAAGCCTTTTTCTGTTTATTAACAATAAGAAAACTAACAACAATATCAAATGATACAGAGAAAAAGGGCAACCGTCGCAACACGAACACCATGCTTTGTAACAATATCTTATCAAACATCAATATTACAACCATTCTGGATATACAGAATTAAACTGTGAGGTTCAACCAAGCGTTTCAAACTCCGAATGATCTAGTGACTAAACTTTAAACCATTTCCAATGCCCCCTCATCTTTGTATCCAACCTTACTACATACGGATCTCCAAATTCCATCATCCATCATTTCTGGTACCGCAAGATACAGAAGATTCCATAAGACCCTAAACCCTCATTCTTACCATTTAATCCAACATCTTTCATCCCTATAGAAATTTTAAATGATGGGGTGAGTGTGGTGTTCAATACTTTCCAAAAGGATAGGATACTATTAATTTGCAAGTCAAAGCAGTAATGGACAATTAAACTTAACTCCAAAATTCGTCCTTGCTAAATTAAATATTAAGAACTGCTCAACTCTCTTGAAATTTAAATGCCAAAAAAATATTTTAAATAATTAACTACACAAATTATAACTTACTGTGAGTCCTATCCTTTTGGAAAGTATCTTTCATCCCTTGCACATTTTGTGATTCACTCTTGTGACATTCACTCTTGGATGTTTCTGTTCTAAAATCCCTGCCAATATTTTTAGAGTGATTGTATTGCACAGATCTCCATTCACCCTATTAAACAGTTGTTATTTTAAACAAAGAAAGACAATGGCATTATTATCAACACTAAATATGCCATTTGTTCAGGTAACGTTCATGAATATGCCACTTGTGAAGTCACTGAAAAAATTTTTGACAAAAATCACTCATGAAAAAAAATTATCCCTTACTCTTCCCGATGCCCCCAAGGATGCTTAAAGCGTCAAAGGCCTCATGAATGCTATAATACAAAATTGATGAACACAACAAAGTTGCTTGTAGCACTGTTGCAAATTGATAATTAAAAAATTTAAATCCTGATCATAATTAATTCTTTAATAGCCTTATATACTTTTCAAGTTAGCCAAGAAACATTATATCTCATATGTGGGAGAAGGAAGAAATGCACGAAAAAAATGGCGCTGACAGGGGGAATCGAACCGATGACCATGGAGTCTAGAGTCAAGTACCCATTGATCAAGTTCATTAGGCCTTTGCTATAGCTGACAAAAATGATTATAGGATTTTTTATATCAATGATGATCCTATCCGATAAGGGATTTTTTCACATTGGATGGAAAGAAATTCCAGATTTAGAAATACTGAGTTGGGAAATTGTCTTTGGTCCCTGATTGGGTTTGCTGAGAATCCAATTTAATGTTTACACATCTCACAGCTGCAGCTCATCAGTAAATTTTCGTTTTCCGGAACAGTTACGCACACATATAAACAAAAAACTTGTGAAACTTTTTGAAACAGTGTAGGTATCAATCGAATTTTATATAAATTCTGAAAAATGACAACTCAAACAAATATTGAAATTTACACTTCCTCTCAGGTTTGGCTTGTTTTTAGGCTTTTAGTGATATTCAGTGCTTGACAGGACTTTTAATTATTTATTTTCTATATTCCTTTCTTTAATATATATATATATATATATATATATATATATATATACAATTTTATACATATGTGTCATGGTATGTCTCATAGTGTTTTCCTATTGTCTGGATTCTGGATTTTTTTTAAATCTTTGTGTTAATATCCAAAGATATTCTTTTCAGAAGGAGTTTTACGAATTTTTCCAAGTGTCTTTAAATAATTGTTGTTGATTATTCAACTATCAGGTAAAGGAGAAAAATTTCCTTTCGCTTCACGATATATTTTGAAACAGCAAAAATTCAAACGAAAATCACCCATAATTTTGTTAGTACTATTTAAATGAATTTTAATACTGGGCCTGATCGTAATCATTCAAATTTATAGATTACTGGATCATACACACTTTCTAAATTGAACTTTGTTTTATGAAAATCAAATTGTGGATTAAGGAAGGTTTAAATACATGATGTGTACAGTTTTTGTAAATAATGTTTGACGCTTATTGCGAGCAATTATGTCATTTTCCCACATTAAAAGTTTAAGAGCAATTCCATTTTTTTTATAAATAAATTGTGTGTGTATTAAGAAACAATCAAAATCATACAAACAAAAAAGCGAAACTTTAACCATCTTTACACCAAAATATAATGTTAGAATCGGTTGGTAAAATGTCTAGCATGTTTTTGTATAGATTTGAATACACAATTCATTTGTAAATATTATAAAATAAAATGAAAAAATATCTTTTAATAGTAAACAACTCTAATAATAAATTAAAAATGGTAATTTAAATGAAAATGTATTAAAGTGATTACAAATGGTGTCGCACCCATGCTGGAACTTTATTATTCTCACTCCCAGTCCAAATTAAAATAAATTTGATTTTATCGATATAAATAAAAGCAAAGCTTCCTTGTTATTTATTTTTAACAACGTGTGCAATATTTTCGTTTTTAATATTTCTGTTGAAGAACGGTTTTTAGTGTAAATAGTACCAGGTGATCAATCTGACAAAAAATTTGATCCCTTTCTTAATGTTTCCGGTTCCTTTATATACGTCTTTCCTAGCTGGTTTGGAAACTTGTGTATTTCGTTCAAATTTGAATTTACGAAGAGCAAAACGATCCAGTACAACGATCAAAAATGCAAATTGGCTATTTAAACGTCATACAAAAAAAAATCGACTTGATTTGTACCTTAATGAACGTCTGAATGGAGTTTCTGTTATTCACTGAGCTCATATGTATCCTTTGAACATATGTTGAATTGATATTTCCAAGAATTCATAATCATCCAACAACAAAATAATTATAGGCTATACGTTCGTGTCATGTTATTTATTTTGAATTTCTATTTAATGTGTAGAAATTAGTGACAGTTAATCGATAATTATTTAGATATCATGAGATGCGGTCTGGTGTGATGGAGATTTCAGAAAAACATTTCTTTATCGTGCCAACGTTTCGATCTTTATTGAGATCATCT
>CM077103.1:29475335-29489897 GCA_039619505.1 Cimex hemipterus | reverse complement strand
TATATATATATATATTCATTGTTTATATTCATTTAGAGTGTTTCTACTTGGTCAAAGTGTTTGACTCTTGTGTAATTGTGCCATTCTTGTGTGCCGTGTTGAGAGTGTCTGAGATAGTGGTGTTTTATGTTTATAACCACTCTCAACTCGACACGCATGAATGGTGCAATTACACAGAAGTCAAACTCTTTGATCCCTGAAGATGATCTCAATAAAGATCGAAACGTTGACACGATAATGAAAATGTCTTTCTGAAACCTGCACCACACCAGACCGCATCTCACGATATCTAAATAATTATTTTATATTTAATGCACGAAATTAAAAATTAATTATCACAGGAATTTTGAAATTATCTTTTCAATCCAAACTTCTATTTCTGAGATTGCGATAGAACCGTGGAATAGGTAGCCTAGAATTTTGAGAGACGTGACTTTTTCATTTATTTTACTATATTTTTTTTCTAGAATAACACGTTCAACATAGTTATTTCTCTTCAACACTCAGTCCTCTGTTTAAATACAGTTTTTTAATAACCCATTTTCTAGATTGCAAAAATATTTTCTGTGTGTCCCCTATGACGTCTGTAATTTTGGAGGTAAATGCTAATTGATAATTACAGGAAAGTTGTCTCTACTAACTCTACTAATGAGCATTAAAAATAAGTATGTGCTTAAATTATCAAAGACGAGTTCTACTGATTCACATTAAGTTGATACAAATTTAATTTTTCTATTGCAAATAGTTTAAAGAAAATTAGTCTTTATAATTTTGAAACTTTTATTAAAACACAAGGAAAGTGATACAAAGTTTAAAAAACGTCTCGGTAGACAATTGAGGATAAGAAAAAAAATGAAAACAATATTCAAACTGTCCATCTTGAAGAAGAATGCATTCTTTCAAAACCAAGAAAATCTTATTTCAACTTTTGATAAGAACTTTATAAACTCGTTTATGTCCTGTGACTTTTTTTTAAGGCTGCTTTAAAAATAAAAAAAATGAATCTGAATGTTCTTTCCATTGGAATAGTCAAATTTACCGTATGATTGACATTTTATGAGATACCTGCGGCTTTATGGAATAAAGTTGTGAACGGGTTCAAACCACCTGAAAAATTTCATTTCTGGAATACAATTGAGAATCAGACATCCGAAAAGAAAGAGTTTTTCGTCAAGTATGACATGTAGGCTAACCTCCGGAACAATTGGAATGTCATTTACATTCCGATTCACGAGTTTTCGTGGCCCGCTTGACCAATTAATATATTTCAATTAATTAAAGCTTTTAGTTGATAAAAAAGTCAATGGATCAAGCGGGTTGGAACCCACGATGTTCGGCTAGATACGCCGCTGCTCTGCCCCTTGAGCTATCGTGTCCTCGATCTACTCGGTTTTGTTTTATTTATTTATTTATTTTTTTTTTTAAGAAAAATGGCTGATGATCGTGGGTTCGCATCCCGCTCTGACACCGATTTTGTTATCACACCTGAAAACCTTAATTAGTATTTACAATTAATAATTATAACAACAAAAAACCTACTTCAAATCATAATACAAGTTTCAATGTATTTATTTTATAAGATATAAAATATATGGAATGAATTAATGAAAAAAATACGTTATTAATTAGGCAAACAAAAATAATAATCTAAAAACAAAGGAGATTGCGGCCTTGGTTTACAATTGCCTGCCGAAGAGCGGGCAATTAGGTTTAAAGATGAACGCAACAATAAAATTTGTTACACAACAATATTATATATCCAGGGTGTCTCTCTGCTAACTTTTACCTCAACTGATTTTAAATATTTAACAATTGAAAAACAAAACTAGTTCTTTCTTCTATTCCAGCCTGGCTTCCCAAAGTTTAATATATTTAAACAGTCGGGGTAATTTAAAGAAGAAATTAGGTGCTCTGTTGTGATCATCGATGAGTCCAAATGACGCAGTCTGTATTCTGCTAAACTGGACCACTCAAACAAAAAATGGAAACAATCATCTGCTTGTTGCATAAAAATCGAAACTGTTACCTCTTGTAGGGTTTCAATTAAGAAAAATCAGCGCGCACTTAATTTTGAAAAACCAGCAGGTTCATAATGAGATCTTTATACAGCAATAATCCGTAAGTATTGTCAGCCTGAAACAGATGCCTCACTGTGTTAGAGGTTCCATTATTGTGTACTATTTTGAAATGTAAAAACGACCCATATTTAAAATTATCTAGAGAAAAAAAACTGCCTTTGGCATTGAGCCGAAATGTTAAGCCAAACTATATAGAAAATAGAAGTAGTAATTTAACATATTTGTAAAAATAATGTTAGCCAATTAGTGGTTTAAATTTTTTTTCAAAGTAGTTGTACTGTTTTGTCTTTTGAGATCTGATCGAAAAAGTTAAAAACCTAATTCAACAAAAGCGTATAAATCAGAAGGATGTTTCCTATTTCGTCTTGCCCTCGATAATAACCAGAATACGGCTTTCCCCCCGTTATTATTTACAACTGTATGTTTCCCGTGCTATTTTCAAGTTGCATTGGTCCGTAATGGAAAAATCATAGGATGGTAGTAACTTGGCCGTCTATGATAATGATACTTGACCTTGAGAGCTGAAAATAGGGTCCGAGGATGGAAAACATTCGATTATTATGTTTACCCGATGCAATATTTGACCTCCCGGTCGATTAACGGCTTTGAACTGCTGCTATATTTCCACTTGACGTTTATAAACAGGATGAGCTTTACATGGGTATTGTCCAGTGCCTATTTCCGAATATACAGACTAGGCCAGAGTCGAAAAAACGCGCAATTAATATAGGAAAGAATTTTAATAAAATACAAATGATGAACATTTTCTCTCTGATTTATATTTATGTAGAAAAAAAAGCCTATTATAGTAGAAATTATGGTTAAAATATGAACAATGGCACTGTTGTTTTGGCTGTCAACATTCTTACATGATTGATGTATAGCATTAAATTTCGCTATTTTTCCCCCGGTGTATTTATAGCATTGGCATTGTAATTCGATTAGAAATACGATTCTTTCATTTTAGACAAGAAGAATTGCACGAACTAATAGACAGTAAATACATTACCTGGATTTTTAAACCTTGCCCCAACTAAAACTATGAAACCATCTTTTTTACTGCATTTATCTACAACTATACAAGGCGAGTGGCGTTAAATGTCGAAAATTTCAGGAGGTGTTTATACTCAACATATTCAACAAAAAACCTCCGACAAACCCGTGTTCAAATCTCAATGGCAAAGAATTAATTTCAGGTTCTGATGTTTTTTTTGTTTAATTTTTCGACTTAGATCCACTAAATCGCTTATAATCTTCAGAATTACTCAACCTATTAGAAAAATCAGTGATTATCATACCTGATCATAGATCAGGTCTCAAACCTATTTACAATGCAGAATTGACGAAAAACTTCTTCACGACAAATACAGAAAAAACAAAAAAGTTGAAATGTGAATTTTTTTAAATGTTCGATTGGTAACAGTTAAGTACACCGGGACCTTGGTGTATCACAACGGAAGAGTTGGGATACCTTCCGTCGGAATGGATTGTACCCTTGGACCGAACTGACCACCAGCAGTGGAGTGACTTTTCTTCAACTATATTTTGTCCTTCAAGTGAAAGAACTAGTTTTTCAGTCTACCCTCAGCAGTTGAAGTCGTTGGAAAGTCGATCTTCTGGAATGCCTCAATGTGGAAAACTTGGTATTCTCCCCATACAGCAGTAGCATTACTGTTGCAGTTACCGTAAATGAAATGCATATCAGCAAGACTGGCATTAGGAAACAATTAGATTATCACCAATCTGAAGACGATATGAGCTGATAACATAAAGCAAACTGATTAAACTGAAAATTAAAGAACGACACGAAACTCCTGAGCCATACGCCTTTCCTGGAAAAATTGAACGTGCCCCTTCATCAATACCAGTTTTTTCAACAAATTGCAAAATTTTTGGACCAAACAGAAGCTCAATCCAAAAAGGTGAGTATAAAAGTGGAAGCTACTTGAATTGAAAACTCTTGAGCCAATTTGCAAAGCCAGGAGTTTATAGTCATTAATAGTTACCAACCCAACATTTAAAAAACAAACTAAATTTCAATATTTTTGTTTTTTCCGAATTTTTCGTTTAAAATTTGTTCATCAATTCTGCAATGTAAACTGGTTTCCTTACAGGAAATTTAACACACTATCAAAGAGCTAAAACAAGATTTGTCTATAGTTAGCAGTCCGAATTTTATAAGCAATTTAGTAGGCTAAGTCGAAAAATTAAAAAACAAAAACTCAAATTACTTCTTTACCGTTGAAATTTGGACACGTGTTTAAATGAGGTATTTTGTTTCATATGGTGAGAAGAAACACGAACATTTCGACACTTCTCGCCAGTCACCCTGTATAATTATCAGTCTGAACCAGCAAGTATGATATTTATTAGGTGAATGTCACCTGAATTGACATTACTGAAGAAGGGCCATTGGCTAACCCATTGGCAAGTGGCCTAATTAATAGCTTAAGTGATATCTGATCCCTATTGGTTGAAGTCGTCCACGTGTTAATTCTGAGGCATAAATTAATTGTATTTGATAGATCCAGCTACCTACTTAATAATAATAATATCATACAATAATATTAACCAGATAGTGGCTTAGTATGAAAGATTATAATTGGTTTCTATAAAGTAAAAATAGTTGGCACAGATCTCTATGAAGTTTATTACTTTTTAACATATATATTTGCTTAATTCAGCCCACATTTGCTTGGGTACGTACATTTTATGCGTGTATTTCACATGTTGTGATGGTCAGTTTTCAATTAAACTATTTAAAAAAAAATTAAGTTAAGGAAAAAAATAAGGGCCCACTAAACTGCCTTCACATATGGCCCAACTATGTAGGCGAGTACAAAATGGTGATTAATTAAAACGAAACTAAATACAAAGATAAAGCATAATAAAAATTAAAAATTATTATTATCTTCTAAAAATAAAATAAAAAAATTTAAGTAGTATACCACTGGTTTTTTTTTTTTTTTTTTTTTTTTTTGAGAACAACAAAAGGTAAATTCGGCGCGGCACCTTGTGTACGGATGGATTTTGTCCGGGTCCCAGCTCTTGGTCCAAAGATGGCCGAAAAAAAAAACTTCTTTCTCCTGACCGGTTAAACTACTTGTCTAGTTGACCTCTGATTGGCATCTATTTATCCCAAAAACGCCTCATCACCTCGGCTGAGGAGTTTGTTTCCATTGCATCCCCTCTCCTCGTCCACACAGTCTTCGGCCCCACACTGTCCTCCAAGTCCTTTCTCAGGACGAGACGATCCCCGACAAATGAACAGGGACAAAACTAACTTCAAAATTTGGCGAAATCGTCTCAATGTGTAGAACCGAGAAACCTCTTGTGACAAAGTTCGGGAATCTGGTGAGCCAGGGGTCAGGAATTAATTTAAAGCTAGGACCACACCCCATGCAAGGCTATGCGACGCTGCCCGATGCTACCCGACGCAAATCATAAGTTTTCCATAAGATTGTATCGTACCCCGTGCACTTCTGGCCGATGCTAAGCGACGCTACGCTAATCTACGCTCTGCGTTCCCCGGTGTACAGATTTTGGTCGGGTAGCATCGAGTACAGTCGAAGACAAAAGGACCGAACGCTGATATTTTATTCAAACTGCATGCATTATGGTCATTACATTAATTACAACAAACTTATTTTAATGTAAATCAAATGAATTATATCAAAAATTCATTAATTTTTATTTTTTTAATGAATTTTAATGGTTTGGTTGAAAATTGATCAAAACAACGGAATACCATTTTTTTGATATAATGAATTTAACTAACATTTATTTCATGGTTTTATTGCTCATGCAATTACACAATTTTCATCGATTAGCGCCAGAACAGGAAACTCATATTTTTGTAGTTTATTTCAAACTATGTATAAGTAATTTTGCCGTTATATTAATTACAACATTCTTATTTTATATAATCGAAATTAAACGAGTTCAAAATTCCTAAGCTTTTATAAAAACAATTGTTTAATTAAGACGATTAGGTAGAAAATTTATCAAAACACCGGAATAACTTTTATTTAAAACAAATTTAACTAACAATTTATTGCATGGTTTTGCTCAAAATAATGCATTAAGAACAAAAGAAGCGTTGCGACTGCGATGCCGATTTGTGATACACGCTGTGTGACTACGTGGCGTGCTCTTGACTTTGCCTAGATGTGCACACCTTTCCAAAACGAGACGAGGTATCGAGCAGCATAGCTTTGCAACGGTGAAGTTTATTCCTGGCTTATCCGGACCACCATCTAAGTTAGGTACTTGGCTGTCAGCAACAGTTTCTGTCATTTCTGACTCAATGCTTGCAGTTTTTACCGAAATGCGCTTAATCTACTACTCATCCTTAAATACGTTTCCGTGGATCCTTTATTTTATTCTTTTGAGGTTGTTAACTGATTTTCGTTTTTTAAATTTGATATACGAAGATTATAATTAAAAAAATTACAAATATATTTTAAAAATAAATAATTCCTATGAGTAAATTGTATGTGCCTAAAAGTGCCTTTTATTTATAATTTTTCATTTTTATAAACAATAATAATAATTAATT
This sequence comes from Cimex hemipterus, assembly GCA_039619505.1. Lineage (NCBI taxonomy): Eukaryota > Metazoa > Arthropoda > Insecta > Hemiptera > Cimicidae > Cimex > Cimex hemipterus. Next base: position 29,483,261 of record CM077103.1, on the reverse strand, counting down.
AGGGTTTTTAGTTGAGATGAAAAAAGGTCAATGGCACGAGCCGGTTTCGAACCCACGACCTTCGGCTAGATACGCTGCCATTGACGATTAATTGGTCAAGCGGACAATGAAAGTGGTGAATTAATAATAATAATCATAATTATTATTATTATTATTTATCATTAAAAATTTCGTTAAAAGTCAAATGATATGTCGGTACTAAGTACGGAGTATCTAGTAACAACATTACTAGATATTCCTCCTTCACTCTTAATCAAGCGCGTAGACAACTGTACTTGCTATACCTAATTTGATGTAGGGTCGATGGAGTGCTTGATATTCCACCGTCGACACTCCCATACTACACATGCACATTGCAATACATTCTCATAAACAGTTAAGACAATGTGTGGTGGTTTGACACCGTAAACCGCCAATTATTCAGAAATCGTGAGATGCGATCTGGTGTGATGTAGGTTTCAGAAAAACATTTTTTTTTTTTTTTTTGTGAATGGGCCTGATTTTTGTTATCAAGTAATAAATCTGTTAATTAAAATATGACTTGTACGTCGTTCTTAGGATGCGGCTCTCTTTGGGTTCGACATCAATTTTTCAACCATGAAAAGTAGATTTCACTAATGAAAGTAATAAAAAATGTAGAAGTGAGTATTTCCTTTGAAGATTTATAATATTAGACAACTACGGTGAAATCCCCGAAAATTATTTTGGGAAAGACATTGTGCGAGCCACAGTTTAGTACATATTTCCAGAAAAACATGGTTTTGCGATTTGTTATTCTTTGAGCGGCTTATGTGTATACAGAATCACGAATTTTTCGACGGACATGTTGCTATCTTGTAAAAATTTTAATGTCGCGTGTGAAATAAAGATCATATTTGTATTTTAATACGTCTAAAGTTGAGAAATTAAGATTTTATATTTAAAAAAATCTGATTTTAGAATAAAATCACAAAAATGTTAATATCTCAGGAAAGAGTCAATATAGAAACCTCGTTCTGTTGGCAAGGGATTACGTTTTATTTGGTAAATCCTCCATGAGAGTATTGACATTTAATCCTGAACCACCCTGGTTATACAACCTTTAATAAACAAAAGATCTACACAAGATTATACAATACAAAATTACCCAAATTTCCTCCAAAAAACGGAATAGGGGACACAAACATTCGCTGTCGTGCCTGAGCACAATTTATTTATCGCATGGCATTCCTACTCGCTCCCTATATTGATCCAAGACATGGTGCATTACATTATGACCGCCAGCGGTCCACATGAATCAACTATATCAATCCTCACCGTACTGCACGATTTTCTCGGCTGTGTACATTCTGTAATGCGGAGTATCTACAATGTATTATTTTTATAACGGAAGGGGCAGAAATAATTAGTCGTAAATTTTTTGATTAAGATTTTGTAATGTTTTGTATATTTAGAGACAACCTGTAACTTGGCCTACATACGGGTTTGAGTAAGTAGAAATATTTTTATTGTAACGGTAATTTCGATCGCCGGTTAGAATGTGGTAAAACACGTTTGCTATGTGTGCGTTCAATCGTGTGTGAGGTGAAATTAGTCTTCAATCAAATTTAAGTCCTAAATAAAGAAGAATATTGGTCGAATTGAGGAATAGTTTCGTTGTATTTATACCACGTCTTACCTCTTTTAGCCGAGAATAAAGTTGATGCGGTGTGACTTTGATGGGTTAAAACTTAGTTTTCGAGCTTTGCTCCAGTTTACACGATTTAAAAATGATAGTTGCGTTAATCTCTTCACTGACCCTACCAGGCAATAATCAAGCACAATTCATCAAAACGCTATTATATTAATGGAAAACAAATCATTTTATCACGTAGGAAGGCTAAACTTAACTTTATATCTTCTAAATATTATTACCAATTAAAATGCCAAATTCAGTGGAAGTAATCGATCTTGAAACGCCAGCCAACCGTCAGTTAGACATGATTAATTTAAAACATTTATTTTCAGATTAAAAATTAAATTCAAATTAAAAAACTTCCGCCTACAAGGATTTTACGCAATGATATGCAACTTAAGTTGAGAAAATCTCTTTTTTTTGTATTTTAAACCAAGTCGTAATGTGTTAACAAACAAATCATCTCCGAACCTCATAACTATCAATGTAATTGATTAATACAAATATATTTAGATTGGTAGGCAGTTTAGAAGAAATTAATGTACATACAGTGTGATATGTATATGACCTACCTAGATGATTTTACGCGCTAAAACTATACAGTAAAGTTTATACTATTTCGTTAACTGTTTGTTTTTATCCGCCAGTAGCAGATACAGTCCTCAGTCTTCTTCAATTAATCCGCACGTAAAACAAATGCTAGCTCACTGACTTCGTTAGTAGGTTCTGTTTCACTGATAAAATAGGGTTTTCAATTCAGGTTTGTGTAGTAGGGATACGACCTATAGAAATAAACTCACCAACTCTACACAATATCATTATAAACTGATTTGAAAAATTAACCATAGTCGTATTGATTATTAATAATTGGTTATTCAGATATCGTGAGATGCGGTCTGGTGTGATGTAGGTATCAAAAACACATTTTCTTTACCGTGCCGACGTTTCGATCTTTTATTGAGATCTATACAAAATATATTCCTCTATACACACTTCCTTTCCCACCCCTTCAAAAACCCAACATATATAAACATTAAACAACAAAATCTCACTGGCGCTCTCAACACGACAAGGCAAGAATGGCGCAATTGCACGGAAGATAAACACTTTGAGTGAGTAGAAATACTTTGATAGAATATAAAATATATTTTGCATTGTATAAATTGACTTTTTCAAATTATATGTGTATTTTAGAAATGTAAACTATGTTTGTAAATCCCAGGCCCTGAAGATGATCTCAATAAAAGATTGAAACGTCGGTACGATAAAAAAATGTTTTTCTGATACCTACATCACACCAGACCGCATCTCACGATATCTGAATAATTATCCATTAACGGTCACTAATCTCTGCTCATTATTACTTATGCTTTTATAGAGATCGTGAGATGCGGACTGGTGTGACGAGGGTTTAGAAAAAAATATCTTACCAACGTTTCGATCTTTATTGAGATCATTTTCAGGGCCTTTGATTTATAAACATTGTTTGAATTTTATAAATACGTGTAGCATGGGAAAAATATTATGAATTGATACAATGGTAGAAAATTGTAGATTTAATCAAAGTTCAATTTGTATCGACTTAAAGTGTTTGTTTTGCGGGCCAATCTTGTGAGTCGTGTTGGGAGTTAATATAATAATAATATTAATAATACAAGATTTTACATGAAATAATAAGTTAAACAGTCGTCTGCTTCTTTTGGTATGAAAATCCATTAATTCTACTTAAAACTAAAATATTAGTTTTTAAACTGTCGTAGGTATTTAAAAAATAATACATAATTCATTGTGCTCTTGGTTTTGTGATATATTTGCTTTTTTATCTATTTTATTTTTATGAGGGTTCGCAACAGCAGAGGTTATATCAACCCTCGGGAGTGACGGTGTTTTGAAAAAAAAGCCCATTTCCGGTTAGAATGCAGGGCCGCTAGACTCGAACTGGGGACTATTATCTTAAAGCCGTGTCAGCTCCTAAATCGTTGCGGCCACCGACGCGCGTATATCTTTTTTATAATATTATCTACGGTTATAATTAAACTTTTGGAGTGCTAGTGTTTTTTTTTTCATACCGAATAAACTGTATTGATTTTAGATATTAAATATCGTCGAAGAGTTCATGAAGCTAGTCATATTTTATTGTAGATATTTTTCGGAACGGAACAAAATCAATATTTCATAGTATATTCAAAATAAAATATTTTTTTTTATTCAGTGAGGCAAATTTTATTGGAATAATGTTAAGTATATTACAATTAATTACGGTTTTTAGTTGAGGCAAAAAAGTTAAAGGCACGAGCGGGATTTGAACCCACGATCTTCGGCTTGATACGCCGCTGATCTACCACTTGATCTATCGTGACCTCGATCCTCTCGGACATCAACTCCCCATCTCAACCTCACCTTACGAGTTTTGCCTCCTTTTGCCATATTTCAAATATCGTGTAATCTGTTTGGATTCTCAACGACAATTGAAATGGCGACGGAGAGCTTTAGTGATGTATACTTCATTTTAAATCATTAATTCACTGGTTTCGTGGTCCGTTCGACCAATGAATTACGGTTTTTTCGAGGTCACGATAGCTCAGGTGGTAGAGCAGCGGCGTATCTAGCCGAAGGTCGTGGGTTCGAATCCCTCTCGTGCCATTAACTTTTTTTCATCTCAACTAAAAACCGTAATTAATTGTGTTATATTAATTGGTCTAACGGACCACGAAACCAGTGAATTATTGGTCATTCAGTTACGAAATTAGTGAAGTTATTGAATATATTTTATCTATTTTAAAATTATACAGTAGGGGGGGGCGTAGGTGGCCGCAAGGTTTAGTCTTGGACACGGCGCTCATCACTGTAAGGTAAAGGTCCCGGGTTCGAATCCAGCAGCCCTGCATTCGAACCCGATATACTTACAAATGGGCTTTTTTTCAAAAACACTGGCACCCTGATGGTTTATATGAACTCTGCTGTTGCGAACCCTCGTAAAAATATATATACAACAATTTATATATCGATTTAAGTTGTTTTGTGGAAGAGAAGAAAACATGACTATAACTTTATAGAATGTATTACACATTTTTATTTCTTTATTAGAAAATTATTCTCTTTATCTTTTAATCATAAAACCTACTTTCATATAAAATCTTGGTTTAAAGAAATATACTTCAATTATATCTAAGATGTCATGAAACTACCAATAGAAGAAGGGTCGATCAACGTTGGGGGTTGCTTTGCACATAAACTTTCGCCTGATAAACCACTTCAAAAGTGACATAGAAAATCACTTTCCTCAAATAGCTGTTTTGTTAGCAGGTTAAATTTGGAAATTCCTTTCGGACAATGATCCTTTTAATTTCAAAAGCCATTGAAAGTTGGGCTTGAAGACGGAAAAGATGATTTTTTGGCATTCCAGAATCTCCGACTTTTAAAAGAAAACCTCGGACTTTATAAAGCCTTTATGGAAGATTTGTCAAGACGAGTTTACTGAAATAATCGTCAGTGTTCAAATGAAAATAAAATAAAAAAGAATAACAGACAAAATGTTAATAAATAGCAATAACCTGCCTGAAAAAGTTTCCCACTTTAAAATAATGTTTCGAATTATTTAAAAAAAAAATTGGCCACAGCAATCTATTAAATTAAAACATTTTATATTGTACGTGAAATATGACAAGTTATTTTCACTGCTTCCAAACTGCATGATTTCCGTTCTAAAAAATGATTTTGTAATAATCGTGTTACATTAACATTGGCCATTATAAAAAGTTTTAATTCTGACTGTTTAATTTGACATTTAAGATAAACTGAACTAATTTGTTTGTAATTTAATTAATTTCTTGGTGAAACGACTCATTAATAGTAATGTTATGAAAAGTATTAATTTGTTCATTGAGCGAAATATTAATTCCACAAAACATATTTCTATGACAAACATAAAATTAAACTTATCAAAAGAAAGAATTGCCCCGAAAATGTATTACTAAATAGTTTAATATCAATATGGATAATTCCTGAAGATAAAAATTAAAACATAGAAGTAATTAAAAAAAATACATTTCGTACAGGAACTTTATATATATAAAATTAAAAAAGGGAAAACAAAATTTCTGTCTAATTAGGGGTTTTAATTTGATTTTTTTTTATCTTCCGTTTAGGCCTTTATCCCCTTATATAATATTAGGTCTGTCGTATTGAACTGGGTCGCATAGTGCGCTCTTTAATTTAATCCAATTAAAATATTCTTTTTTTATCCGTTCTCTCATGATTTTGATATCCATATGTCAAATGGAACTCTAAAATTTTTCCTTTTTCCATCGAGTCAATAGCATTGATTGGTATATTATTTTAAAATTCAGCATTGTTACCATTATAATGGGATGTATTCAAATTAAACCAATCTGTTCTATGAGGTAGCCCTTCACATGGACTTTTTAATAAAGGGCCAAACTTTTACGCCGCGATGTAAAATTTATTTTATGGATTAACAGGTTGTTGTTTATTTGTTTTTTGCTTTGTTTTTTACGAATCTACAGAGATAATACCTGTATTTTTGTATGTTTGTATTTTTGCAAACAACTCAATATAAATTCAAATAGAATCCATTAAAAACTCGACTCTATTCAATAACACCATATTTATATAGTATCCCTGGATTTATCGATGTTTACTTAAAGAAAAATAATAATTAGTAATAGTTTCATGGGAAATATTAATGCATTATTCAACTTGTTTTTTCAATATATGATTTTCCGATGTTTTGTCGATTTTTATTTCAAACCATCATAATTATGTAAACTATTGTTTTAAAGACATGAATTTTTCTATCTTGTTTAATTTGGTTTACATAAAATAAGTTATCAATATAAAATTAAAAATACAATTATTATTATTATTATTATTAGTTTTTAAGGGCGTTTTAACGGCTAAGGTCATTTCACGCCCTAACATCCAAAAATTCTATTTTAGGTTTGCTATATCTCTTCTGAGTGCTATAAAACTCTGACTCCAAACATTCACTCGTAACCTAATTTATCCTATTGCCATCCAAGCTTTGATTTTCTTTTCTTAATTCTTAATTCGGAAGGCCAAGTTACAATAAAATTAATAAAATTATAAAATTTATTTCTGTTACTTTTTTTTTTAAATTAAAATTGTGATTTTTTTTTTCATAAATTAAAATTTCCCCATAGGCTTGTATGGCTAATAATAATAATAATAATGGAGTCAGACTAGCAACAATCTCAGCGTGATTAGCTCATCTTTATCCTTTTATTCTTCCATTCAAGTATGATAACTAATTCTACATAACAATAATAAGAAACAAAACACAATAATATTTTTTTTTTGAAGGAGCTATTTTTCTTATTTAAATTGCGATATTGGGCATTGTACTGTATTACCCCGCAATTTTTATTGTCTTCAATTTTATTTTTCCGCTCCGGCAGCCTCAAAAGCTTCCGAAAAAAGAAATCATGCACGCACAACTCTTATGCAGACATTAGCAGGCATTCAATGGTAAAATGGGAAAAGGCCTAAATTTCATTGTAAATTCCAATAAATTTGAGAAAACTGAAAAGCGCTCTTCGAAAGGAACCCTGGGGACCCAGTAACTCCTGTAAACTGCTCGAAAGGTTGAGCCTTTGCCTAAAGGGTTGTAAAGTGGGGCAGTCGGCCAAAATATGTTTTACTGTCAAAATGATGCGTTCTCCACTTGGCGTACATCGAGGACAAATTGGAAGGTTGTTGCCTATTAAAAGTCTATTATGAATTAACCTGATATGACCTATTCGCAATCTAGAGAGAATTACAAGTTCTTTTCTCTCAAGTTCTTCAGTTGGCCATTTATGTACAGCTGGCTTAATTTCTTTCATACTATATTACATGGTTCGGTTCTGAGTGTCACTTTATTTGCCATAGCGGTAAACGGTCTGGCTGATAATATATCCGATCGTATAGTCAGACCTTTATATGTCGATGACCTTTGCTTTTACTTGTCTGGGAAAAATCTCCAAAACGTAGGAAGGACTTTACAAAACGCCATTGACACATTGTCACGAAAAGCAGATGATGTAGGTTTCAAATTCTCTTTGTCTAAAACGGTATTTGTACACTATTGTAGACTGAGGAAACATCATGAAACACCTCGGCTTTTTCTTTCTGGCGTTGAAATAAAGGAAGTCGATGTCAAATATTTGGGAGTTTCTTACGACAAAGCCCTTCGATGGAAACCCCAAATAATAATAATAATAATAATAATAATAATAATTATTATTATTATT
>CM077103.1:29449050-29474935 GCA_039619505.1 Cimex hemipterus | reverse complement strand
AATCGGAAAGGGCCCATTTTGTTGCATGACAACGCTCGACCACATGTGTCACGTGTAACGTCACAAAAATTATTGGAGCTTGGCTATGAAACTTTGCCTCACCCACCCTACTCTCCGGACCTCTCGCCTACTGACTACCATTTTTTTAGACACCTGGACCACAACACATAATATTCAAAAATCAAACGAAACTGGAAAATGCATTTATTGACTTTATCAATTCTAAAAATTCTGAATTCTACTCAGACGGAATTAATAAGTTACCAACACGTTGGGAGAAATGTATTGAGAGTATGGGAAATTATTTTGATTAAAGAACATTGCTTTAAAGTAACTAGTTTCTTTTTTTTTGTTTAATACCAAAATCCTGCATTATTTTCCGGACAACCCAATACTTTCCCTACTTCACGATTTATTGTTCAACATATCTTAATTGGCGATATTAAATGAAACCCGCCATTATCTTTCTTATCCAATCGGCAAATGATAAAATGTCTTGCCCCAGACGTACAAACAACGGGAGAGGGATTCCTATTTGGAGGAGGTAATCGATGTCGAAAGGTGGGCCGAAAGGGCCTTTCAAACGAGTTTGGGAAATTTTGAGAATTTGAAAAACGGATGTTTAAATAAAAGAGAAAAACTACGTAAAATCTTGCCCAACCCTGAAACCAGGCCTCTAGAGAGATTCAGGCCCCACACTTCCCAACACTTCCCAATAGGGAATGCGAGCAACAAACTAGCAACCAGCAGACTAGTCTAATCGTCAAAAAAACGTATCCAGTTGAAACTCACCTCACCAAAAAACACTTCAAAACACACTGTGCTAACAAAAGGACGTCCTAGCTTCCACAATATACCACTGTCACACACTTATTACACCAATATACCTCGAAACTTCGGTTTTTTTCTCGGGGCGGAAATTCTTGTTTGCTGCACGTTTTATCTATTATTATTATTAGGGTGATTGGAGATATTAGTATATATTTTCGTTCACCTTGTGATGTGAGGTATAATTTTTTAATAGGATATATCAAATTTCTGATTTAATAGTATTGTTTGTCACAAAGGAAAACGTGGAAGATGAGATCCTACTCTCAACTGTCTGTCTGTATTTTGACGAAGTAATCGGATAGGAACTTTTTTTACTAAGCCCAAGGTTTTCGATAAAAGAAATATATTTCCTATATATTTAAACAATAAAAAAAAATCCGGCGGACTGTTTTTATCCATGCTTTTTTTTTTAATAAAACCTCGCACTTTTTTCGGTGAAAACAAAGCAGTACACGATTGTAAATAGATTTGGTAATTTAAATAGTTCTATAGTTTTTCCGTTAACGGCAAACAACGAAATTGAATCAATTGTTTATAAATTCGGCTGATTGGAACTTGCCTCTGCATTCCCATTTAATGCTTGCACATTACAATGGTAATGATTAATGTGTGTTGTTTTATGACCGTTAATGGAATTGGAGATTGTGATTTGGTGTTTTTTTTTCGATTTCATGGGTAATTTGCGTGAGTGAAAGCTGTTAAATATTCTTCTCTACCCCTTCAAAATTCAACATACATGCGCGTAAACATAAAACATGAATATCTCACTGGCACTCTCAACACGACAATACTGACTCATCTATACAGAAATCAAATATTCAGTACAAATACTTTGAGTCTAAAAAATTTATCATTGTATAAATGCATTTTTTTCACATCCTACATATATTTCTATAATTTAAACAACGTTTATAAATCCCAAGCCCTGAAGATAACTTCAGTAAAGATTGAAACGTTGGCAATTTAAAGAGCATGCTTTTCTGAACCTACGTCACGTCACACCGCATCTAACCATGCCAAAATAATCTGTAACGATCAATTTAGTTCATTAATTAAATTCTATTCTTAACAAATGTTATTTACGTTGATGACAAATTTTGGGTTATAACTGTCCCTGTTGTCACATCCGGTACCAATAAACTTTACAATAGACTGGCGCTACCTTCTATTGTGTAATATTATTTACTTATTACTTAATTATTTTACAATTGTTGTAGTTAACAAAATGTAGGGCGAAAGGTATCGTACATGTCGAAATGTTATAAAGTAGGCTAAAACAAAATTCAGCAAGAAACAAAGCTTAAATTCATTTCCGCGCGCAAAAAAATTGAAGCCAGACTGACGAGGAGGCACCAGCCACCAAATCGACATCGATATAAAAAAAAGATATTTCGAAATGGTTGTAAGTTCCGGAAAAAACCCTAAAATGATCTTTAAAAAATTAATTTTTCTAGCTAGATTTTTGCTTTCCAAATGCTTTCGATTTTTCGAACGAACTTATTTCTAGACTATCAAAAAACGAGGAGAATTTAGAAATGACTTGAGCGATCGACAGGAAACCGCTACAATTCAGAACATACTTTTTCAAAAGAAAAACTTCACTTAATATAAAAAAAGTATAAAATAAAATATTTGATGTTTTTTTGCTGATTTCGTTTTTACGTTTTGCCTTAATGGCAAACATGTTGACATAAACTTCAAGATAACATATTGAACATTCCAACGATTGTATACGCGTCGAATGCGGATAAAATACAGGCGGGTTGTGAATTTTTAAGAGGAACATTGGACATTGAAAGAAAATCAAATAAAGTCAAAAGAGTTTTTCGGAACAAAGAGAAAAAAGAGAGAAAATATTTTTTTTCTTTTTTCAAAAAGTTAGTCGCCCCTTAGAATTATGAATTGTACAATACAACCTATTTGCAACAACCCCAGGGCAAGTTCCTAAAATATCTCGATTTAGTTTCACCAAGAAAGTTGAATTAACATCGGCGATTTCACCATTTACGATTAATTTGTATTACGATGATTTATTTTACGGTTTATCATTAACATGTGACACAGTTGTGTATTTGTTAGACCTTTTCTCGTTCGCAAAGCATAAAAAAGATTATTTCATTAAAGTAAAAATTATTAATTAACTTTTGTTTCACAAATGTGTCGTTTGTTTGTAATTGGAAAGTATAATAATAATCGGTGCACAACAGGTGTAACGATGGGAGAAGCCGATAATTACCATATGAATGAAAGAACATATATTTACATGGCACTCGTCATTGTAAGATAAAGGTCCCGGGTTCGAATCCAGCAGTCATGCATTTAATTCCTTGATAAGAAGAGGAAGTGAGCGATAGAGAAATATATATGTGGATATATATGTACATATGTGTGTGTGTGTGTGTCACGAGAGAGAGAGAGAGAGAGAGAGAGAACATATTACCTACATTGAAAGAAGTCTTAGGAAGAAATTAATAGAAGAGATAATGACAAAAAAATTTTACATGATTCGTTTGGTTCAGACGGTTTCATCTGGAAGAGAGAGCCCACGCGTTTTCAATCAGTATACAAAGTTATCAACACTGAATGAAGGGAAAACACGTATTTTAAAAAACAGTACACGAAAACGTTTCATGTCTACAAAAATGAAAACTAGAAATGAAATGTTAAATTTAAATTGTTCATACAGTAAAAGCGAGGGGAGGAATAAGTATTCTCTCTGCAATATATTAGCAAATGAAACTGTCTTCCATTTTGTATGTATGTAACTACAGAAAAACTATTTTTATACGCATTCCTATTAAATTGGAATACATTTCTCGAATATGTAACTAGACGAAATTAGGAGAAATGTATAGAGAAAATTTTAGATTAAAATATAGAAATCAATCGGTACAAGAATTTAATTATTAAATTAATCTATTTAACTATTTATTTATTCATTTTTTATTCTTGTGTTTTACTATTTGAATCTATATCACAGGTATTCAAAGTCTATTTATTTTGTGATTGTTAAATTGAATGTTATAAATAAGATTTATGTTTTTATTGGGGCGTCGGGTGCCGTACATTGACACTACGCTCGTTACTGTAGGGTAAAGGTCCCGGGTTCGAATCCAGCGGCCCTGCGTTCGAAGCCGACATACTTCCAAATGAGAAATTGTTTATGTAAGTACGCTTGTTTATTGTATTGTCATTTTTTTTAGACGATTTAATATAGGTTTATATATTAGGTACACATCACGCGTGCCAACTTCCGCACAGTAACAATAGTACAACAGTAATTGTATGTTATTATTTTTAGGAAAAGAAATAAAAATCAATCACAATTAATTAGGGTTTTTAGTTGAGATGAAAAAAAGTTAATGGCACGAGAGGGATTCGAACGGTTTTTTCGAGGTCACGATAGCTCAGGTGGTAGAGCAGCGGCGTATCTATCCGAAGGTCGTGGGTTCGAATCCCTCTCGTGCCATTAACTTTTTTCATCTTAACTAAAAACCCTAATTAATTGTGATATATTAATTGTTCGAGAGGACCACAAAAATAGTGAAATAAAAATCATTTACATTCTATTATATATACATACATATATATATATATATATATATATATATATATATATGTATATATATATCATTGTGACGACGACGATGTTCAACTGTTCATAAAGAAAAGGCATTTCTTTTGGTTTGTCGGAAATCATTATGTTCGTTTCTATGTTCTAAGTCTTCTCTGTTTACGATTTTATAACTGAGAGAAATTCCTTCAAATGAATAAAACCGTTAATGAAAACAGAAACATCTTAAAGTTTTTCCCCAGTTACTCTCATTAACACCTTAAATTAATTTCAAGCTAATTATTGACTAATTGCACGATATGTGAGTATTTGAGTTCTTTGTTGTAAAGGCGACGAAGGGCACTGGCAGTAATAATTATTCGATTCCAAGTTAATCTCAGCCTCATTCCCCATCTCGACAAAAAATCAATAGTATTGTTGCTAGATCGCCTTTCAGTTTTAATAAGAAACAATGTTTTCATAAACTTTTCAGTTTAATAGCCAGGAAAACGGCCTCCAGTTGTCTTGCAGTGAAAAATCCAATTTATAAATAAACAGAGTTGCGTAGGAGCCCTTTATTTAGAAAAAAAAATAAACAAAGGGCCGAGCAAGAGACTTAAACAAATTTACACTCGGAGAATGAACCAGTTTTCATTTCGACTTAGAAAAGCGTTTATCCCCTCCTTTGTTTGCTCTTCAATTTGATTTTTATCTTTTATGTCTTTTCAGGAACCATTTTTACGATGGTGAAAAATCTTGCCTGTGATATGTAATTGGAAAAGGGCACGTATACGAATTTTAAAATAATACGAGAAGTTAAGAGTACTCGTGGGCGTGTAGAAATTGAACGTAGGCGGCGAAAGGAAGGAATAGAAAATGAAGCAAAAAGATTTGGGAAAAATATTAAATTCAATGTATAATGAAATACAGCGAAGTTGGTTCGTAGTTACTGCTAGTTCTATTATCCGGTGATTAAATAAAATATGAAATAAAAGAAAATAAATTATTTACAAAAATATAACAAAAAATGAGGAAAAAAGGAAAATTAGAAAATTACTTTCCCTAAGGAGAAATGCTCGCCTTTACGACAATATACACCTGTAGAATTGCACCAGTATCCGATCCAAGAATCCTTAGAAGCCTTAGAATGATAATGAAGAAAATGCCGTGGGCAAATGCAATGAAAACCGTCAGCACTTCTCGGGAAGTAGTTTTTTTTTTTAAAGTGTAAATAAAAAAAGACATTTAAGATGAGTAAAACGACCACAACAGTTAAAATATTTCGAGGGAATAACAACAACAACTAAAAGTGGTCTGTCCCGTGATCATTAAACAGCTAGCTCGATTTAATCTTCTGATCTATCATTTGTCCTAAATAAGGAAAACTGTTTCGAGTTTGGAACAAAAAAACATTTTTTTTCTCGAAGTCAATGTTCATCAATAATATTACACTAACCTAGCACAATCCGAGCACTTTTCTCGATTCTGATGGTCAAGCTTATGGTCTCGGGACGGTCATGTCCCAGGCCATTTTCCGTTCTTCCCTATACACCACCGTTGCAGCAGCAAAGTCTACGTCAGTCTTTCTCTACATCAGCGAAGCCAGGCCGATTCAGTAGTTTTTACGTTGATTGAATTGAATCTGTTGGGAGAGAATCGGAATTCGAACGACGGGAAAGACATGTAACTTATAAAGGAAGCCGAAGAGGTCGTTGCCTGTCTGGAAAGAAATCCAAGAATACCACAAATTCCTGGCATTTAAATCTTGTCCCTTATTTGTAATGTGCGTTTTTATCGTTTCTAAACATTCCCGGAACTAATAAGAATACACTGTGAAATAATCAATGAAACCTGGTCCGTAGTTTTAACGTGTATAGTGTAACACATACGAACATTGAATTATAGTTCTTGTTATTGCGTTCTGAGATAACACATTTGGAATTGGTATATTTATAAACGAAAATTAGTGCATATGAACTTTGAAATTTTGGGAAACGTGCGATTTTGGCCGCTTTACATTATATAACATTTTTTAGTCAAATAACACTTTTTTCAAAGGAATGAAACCTTTTGCCAAGCAAATGAAACCTTTTTTCGACCAAATGAAACTTTTTCTAATAAAATAAACCATTTTCAAACAAACGAAACTTAAATCCTAATGACATTAATTATGTGGAGGAATAAATAAATGACATAATAGTACTAACAATAATTTTTATGATGATTGAATATTATTTGTTGATGATTGATTGAATCGTAAGGGTTAGGTACAAGAAAGTTTCTTGTGAAGATCCGTTTTCGCGTTGGCTGGTGTATCAGCGGGTTCACTTTTGCAATTCATGTCGAGAGACGCGTTTGTAGGACCGTTCCAACTGATGATGAGCTAATAGGCTCGAAATCCGGATTTTTGCGAAACAACTTATTGTGAGTAGGAACCCTGTACCTAAGCCTTACGATTCAATTATTGTAATATTAATGAGTATTGTAATATTAATCATCATAAAAATTATTGTTAATACTATAATGCCATTTATTTATTCCCCTACATAATTATTATCATTGGATTTTAGGTTTTATTTGCATGGAAATCATTTTATTTGGTTAAAAAAAAAGGTTTCGTTTGCTTCAAAAATCATTTTATTTGATTGAAAAAGGATTCATTTGGTAGAAAAAAGTTTCATTTGACTGAAAAATGCTATATTTCGCCTCAAATTGTCACCTTCATTGTCATTGTATAAATACTGTATAAGTTGTTTGTGTGTGTGTGTGTGTTTTTTTGTACAACGAATTTATAAAAAAAAGTGCTTACCTAGCATTTTAAGCACCCTCTGGGAGGATTGGCGGCGGGCCCCGCCGCCCTTTCTGCCTGACTCGGTCCTGCCGAAAGACCCCGAGTTCCTGGTCAGAAGGGCTGATTTCCTCAGCCGAAGGCCGATGAGGGCGTAGAGGACTGTGATGAGAGTCATCGGCACGACGAAAAACAGCAATGTCGACAGTTCGAACGAATGTTTGATCAGCACCCTTTTGACGAAACATGTCGCACCGTGAGGATATTCGTCGCTCACACCGAACTGCAACGCCTGCAACAAAGAAATAATGGCAGTAAGTCAACCATTGGGTATAGTAGAACCTCAAACTAGCTAAATTTGTGCAAATCGAATTACTAAAATTTATCTTTATATTTATCGTTTGTTTTATTATATTTAGAAAAAAGTGGTCAGTTAATCGAGTTAAGTGTGAGAAAGTTCAAATATTTTATAGAGAAAATGCGACATTTTGTTATTAATCACAAATGACACTAGCATAGTCTGGCGTATCCTAAGTGGCGAGCTAGTTTGGTACTTATTTAATTTTATGTTTTCATTTAATGGAAGTTTTTAATAGAAATGTTAAAAAATATAGAAAGGAAATTGAATGATATATTAAGGAAGCAAGCTCGGTGTTTCAATCCAAATGATAGTGGCACATTCTGGCGTCTACTAACTGGTGTATCCGAGTGTTAGATAATAAGTGAACCATTTTAATTCTATGCGTTCGTTTAAGAGACGTTCATGATTGAAGTATTAAAAAAATATAGGAACGAAGAAAAATTACATACTAAGGAAGGAAAGGTCATTAAGATGGTCCAATCTAATCCCCCACAGTCTGACGTTTCCTCACTTGCGTATCTGTGTGCTAGCTAATACCACACCGTTTTAATTTTATGCGTTCGTTTAACAGACTTTCATTGTTAGGGATGGTTGGGGGGGGGGGGTGATTCTAAATTTTGTATTCTCACAAACTGTCGAAGCATTGTAGAAAGGATAAATAACATAACCCCAGGATATAAATGAAGAAACTATATTTTTGCCCAAATCTATAGGAAAATGCTTGAGACACAATTCATTGTAAATGGGTGGCATTGTGTTAGAGGAAAATGCATGCGGGCTTATGACAAAATGGTGGGCGCACTTACAAAGGAGGCTGCAACATCAGGTCCAACCTTTGACATTAAAATTCTGACATAAAATGATGACGGGAAAACCGTTTTGGAGAAGTTTTGTATAAATCTTTGGGAAGAAAAATACAACACATCAAATGTTGGCAATTATTACGGGTAGTTCCTTGAGCTCAAGAAAAAACCATGATTTACGGAATGCGATAGCCCCGAAGGAATGTCAAAGGAGTTCTATTATACTGTTTTTAGAATGAAGACAAATCCTGGCCTATCGGGTAGCTACAAGAAGAGATTTGGTTTGGCATCGTCTCCGATCTGTCCCACTTACGATTGCCCTTCAAATCCTTCCCACATAATTTTTGAATGTCCGGAATACAAAAATGAAAGAGACCAACTGTTCAAAACACTAAGTCAAGTCCCAAACATTTCCAAACCGATAAATTTAGAATCCGTCTTAATAAGCAACACTCCATCAGCTTTCAACATAATCTATGGATTTCTAAAGTCGATAAACGTTTCTTTTTGATTATCTTCAACCATGAAAATTTAGAAGATGAGAAGATGATGTAGGTGAATGAGTGGGTGCGAGTGCACGGCGGGGACCTGGTCCTGATCGGCCGATCCCGCTCGACAGTAAAATGAAAATGGGTAATATGCCAGCGTAAAAAAACTTTCATGATTGAAGTATTAAAAAAATATAGAAAGGAAGAAAAATTATATACTAAGGAAAGGTCAATAAGATAGTTCAATCTAATCCCAAATGACACTAGCACAGTCTGACGTTTCCTCACTTGCGTATCTGTGTGCTAGCTAATTAGCATTTTAATGTTACGCATTTGTTTAACAGACGTTCATGATGGAAGTATTAAAGAAATATAGAAAAGGAGAAATATTTATAAAAAGGAAGGAAAGAACAATGTCCAATAAGTATAAAATTAAATTTCACCAAAACATTTCCATTTTTTAAGATTTTTAAAAACATAAATCTTTAAATCTAACTTGTTACAAGTTTGTTACATTTAAGATTTAATCGTTATAAATCACCAACAAAAACTCTACACACGTAATGGAAATCCTTTAATCGCAGCTTTTAGTGGATGAAAAATCCCGAAAAGTTGTCGAACACTGGGTAGTTAATAGCACTGTTACAATTAAAACAAACCAAACCATTTCGTGAATATGTTTTAGAAAATGTTTGTAAATAGAGTGCGTTGGCAAAGCACTTACCACTAGAAAATAAATTAGAAAATAAAAATTTAAAATATCCTGATCTAAGTTTTATTAGATTTTCACAGGAAAAAATGGTAAAAAATAGGATAGGACCAACTTTTGTTAAGGGAATGGACACTGTAATTTTATCCTAAGAAGAATAAAACAGACAAGAAATATTGAATCCTCCGGTTGAGTTGAAAAAACCACTTCAAAAAGGCATACACGTTTTGAGAAGTTTTCATTTGAACCAGAACTTACAATATAAACGTAAACGCAAAATTAGTTAAAATTAGCAAGAAATCAAACTTTGAACAGAGAAATCCTCTAAATCCCACTAAGGTGTTTTAAGTGAATAAAAAATATAGCGTAGATCGAATGAAAAAGAAGTAATTTTCAAATATTTCCACAATTTGTTGCCAATGTTAAGGATTAATCTGGTTCACATAAATTAATTCTTAGTAATGCGTTAACAAAAAAATACACAAATCGGAGTACTAGAGATTTAAATCGATCTGACAATCCTTATCAGTGCTGATATCGATGACTCACCTGCGGTATAGCGAATGCTAAGGCGATGAGCCATATAGCCAGGATGAACTTTATCGCCCTGGACAATTTTGACATTGTATGTGCAAGAAAAGGGTGGCAAATGGCCACGTATCTCTCGACAGTGAAGGCGGTGATTGTCAGGACGGTCGCATTCGCTGAAGTCTCCGCCGCCAGGCCTCTCAGGAGGCAAAAAGCCTCGCCGAAGACGTAAGGATACCTGAAAAAATATTTATAGATGAAACATTGATCGTGAATGACCAGAAAAAATGACAAGTTGGAGAGTATAAATATTGAAAAATACACTGACAGGTCAAAAATTCCGCCCAAGTGATTTTCGATAATTTTGTAGATAAAAGAAAATTCGTCTCTTCATTTGTTTCATTGTTTTTACCAATAAATATTTGTTTATGGTAAGTTTTAAGTTTGAAATATCAATTAAATACAGGTGAATACAATTAAACATTTATCCAAAACAAGGATAAAGGATAGTTCAATGTTTACTTTTTATGGAATTTAAAACGTTTATTCAGTCTTATTTCTATAACGTGAAGCTATAAACTGTTTCGTTTTCAGCTTTGTTTTCTTAATTTCACTTTTTAACCTTAAAAATGTAACTTCGTGCTGAGGATGTTGTGCCTGGAGTGGCTCTTACAGATGATGGATGCGTCGGAGTTCCTACGAAACTCTGCGAGACACTGTTAGACGTTCTCGAGAAACTGGGTCCCACCATAGACGGCGGGCGCGCCAGTTTTTTAGACTTTGAGAGTTTTGCGATCCCGCCACCTTACTGTTGTTCAAGCGATCGATCCGCCCCAGGAAGTTCGAACGCTCTGCTCGAAGAGGTATGGACTGTCTTTTCGCCCATTAAGAGGACCAGAATTGACCAACAACACACAGAGTTGCTCGAATCGCATAACCTCGAACACACTCTTTGGACGATTGGTCTACTATACTTTTCACAGATGAGTACAGATTTATTCTACGATCTCCAGATGGGCATGAAATAGTGTGGAGAAGGTGAAATGAAAGGTACGAAACATCCAATTTTCCCCCAGACAACCTTTTCAACGTATCTCAGTGGTCGTACTGGAATTTCAATGTCGAGTCGTACTGTTTTAGGGGGCCGCGGTAGCCGAGTGGTTAAGGCGTCAGACTCTTGGCTAGTAGACCCCGCGGTCGGGGGTTCGATCCCCACCATCGCCTCTGGAATTTTTCTGATGCCTCAGGGGACAGGTGGCCGCAATTAAAAGAAATTGACACGGCACTCATCGGCCGGAACCGGATCTCAGCGACCCTGAACCTGGTCCCAACCCCCTTCAAAAATGAGTTTCTTCGACGGAAGAACACTGGTACAAAGGGGGCTCAAGTTCACTTTGTGTTGTGAGCCCTCCCCCAAAAATGGAGCCAGGGTATAGTACAATAAGCTGTACAGCTGCAGTGCTCAGGAGGGAACTCCTCCAGTCCCTGGTATCCATCCATCCACCACCGTACAGAGTTGGTTGTTCTTCGTGAAGGGACTTTGACGGCCACTAGCTATTAGGATGAAATTTAGGACGTCATGCGTTGCCTATCCTTGACGAAATCAACGAAAATCCTATTCTAATGCATAATTCTGCTCGTACACCAGTCGCTCGCACAGTACAAAAGTACCTTCAACAGCACAACATCAGGGTGTTACCCTGGCCGGCCAGTTCTACAGGCTTGAACTCCATCAAACATTTATGGGAATAGGCGCACAAATCCATCCTGAAACACTCTACGATCTTGAAAGGACTCTTCGTGAAAAATGGGTTAATCCATAGCAAAGAAATATTTCCAGACTGATGGAAAATATGTGGAGGGAACTTCGAGATGTAATTAAAGCAAGAGGAGAAATATGCATTATTCAAATTAAACATTGAAGACAAATTTTATCCGTCCGTGTTTTTTATAATCGTTTAAACAATTTTTAGACGAGGACTTATTTGATTTTTACGAGCGTTCGCAACAGCAGAGGTCATATAAGCCCTTAGGTTGCTGGTGTTGTCAAAAAAAAGCTTTTTCGTAAGTATGTCGGGTACGATTGCAAAACCGCTGGATTCGAACTCGGGACCTTTACCTTTTGGTGATGAGCGTAGGTCAACGCCGTTGCGGCCACCGACGCCCCTTGATTCAATTATTAAACGTTAAACAGTGTGAAACTTTAATACATAAAAGCATTAAACACAAATCAAGTTATATTACAAATGAGTGGAATATTTTGCCTGTCAGTGTATAAATAATACAAGCACTCTCCCGTTCGAATTAGGTCAGCTGGACGTCGGAAAGTAATTAAAACTGAATTTGTCTTAAAAATTCCCTTCCCTTTCATGTTCGCGTTTACCTTTCTATACATTTCTTCTATATTCTTCTAAACTCGATGACGTCAGGTTTTTTAAAGTTACATCTTTGTATCAATCGAGCTGAAATACTTTCTTTCTCACTCTCTCAACATCTATTTATCTCTCTCTTTAACATATTGGTTTATCCGTTCTTTTTCTTGAATTTCCTTCTCTTTCTCTTTGTCCCTCCAACACTTGTTAAGGGGTTTCACATTACATTCCTACTCTTTCACTCTTGCTTTTCCTGGTCACGTGACCCTGTAGCCAGAGAAATATTTAATAACAGTGTCTCCAATTTGTTTGCACGTATTTACAATACCTATCCATATAATTGTACATTACGTGAAGTATTATTGACTGTTAATTAATGATTATTTGAGCTCGTGAGTTGCGGTTTTGCGTGATGTAGGTTTATAAAAACTTATTCTTTATTGTGCCAACGTTTCGATCTTTATTTAGACCATCTTCAGGGCTTGAGATTATTAAGCATGGTTTAAATTATACAAATTCATAAGATATAAATATGAGTGTACATCGGTATGTTCTATAATTGATGCTGTGTTTCTCTCCGTTGATGTAAACCATTTCTAAAATGTTCCTTTTGTTTTGTTCCGTGTTTAATAATTTTGGATTGTTCAAACCGAAATTATGGTGGTGTTCAAAATGGCGAGTAGCCAGTGCTGAAGAATTTTGTTTAGGTTTTGTGCAATCGTAAATATGTTGTTTTACCTTCTCATCCATACATCGGAATTATATCCCAATACCAATAGAGATGGTTCTGGATGTGAACATTTTCAACTAGTGTATATGCGACACTATTTACACTTTTATTAAATTACCGTATACATATTTTTTATTTTATTTTTTTATTTTGCTTCTCCCGAAAACCAATATAATATTTTGAACATTTTTCTCGATAAATACGATTTTCTTCAAGTATGCGATATTGTTGAAATATGATATTTTATGCGATATTCATCAAATATGCAAAAATATACTCTATACAATTCAACCTACAGTTTCGTAGATACATGATTCGGATTAGATAATTGATTCCCTCGGTCGTATGTGATGGCAAATAACATATGCAACTGCATACAAATCAGGTCTCTATTTTTATTAGAAATATATAAAAGTTCCATGTTTTAAATTATACTTGAAATTAAATATAATTTTTCTATAAATATTTAAGCAAACGATCTATCCTTTAATCTTGAACTCCTACATTTTCAAGACGATTTGTGCTTGTTAAATATTGATAAAAAGAGCCTGGATGGCTGCAACGTAAAGCCAACGAATAGCACTTGTAAGAACCACAAAGGGTACATGACGATTTCAACGCAGGACTTACAAGGAATAGCCTACGCATCGCCAATAGATCTTGTCCTTAAAGAAAGGATGGTCACCCACCAATAAAAGAAAAATAAAGCCTATATCAATAGGAGCAAGCCAAGGAGAGATAGTCTGGTTCCGAAGCACAACTGGAAAGGAGGCAAAAGAGTACTTAGGAAAAATGACAAGAACAACATGGCAAGAAACATGTACAAACAGCAATGAAGGTCGGCTGACATCCAAATTTTTCCCCAGCGTTGAAAGGGAACAATGGGCCAAATGGCTACCCCCCCCCGACTACTGTACCACCCAAATGCTATCAGGACATGTAAACTTCGCAAGCTATCTTTAAAACATTAGAAAAGCGAAAGTCCTTTATGCTCCGTTTGCAGCACCGAACATACTCATTTCAGCTGTACCAAATTCAATGCAGAAAGACGATCACCTCAGCAGAATGGCCGCCTAATCGCTATTTCTAATCTAATGGCTCTACCTCCTCCTTCCTCCCTCTAAAATCTGGGGCGTACCAAGGCTCTAGCTTCTCTCCTATCCTATTTTCCATTTATATCAATAATCTGCCCGACTTCGTCCAGTCCTGTTACTATCACCGATGACTCCCAAATATCCATAACCTTCCACCCGTCCGATCTTCACTCTGCCATTCTCAATATCCAAAAAGACCTAAACTTCATCAACTATTGGAATTCCCAAGTCCTCAACGCGTCCAAATCCACCGCCATAATTATCGGGTCCAGGCAACTCCTCAATTCTCTACCCAGCATCCCACCTCTCTTGCTAAATAACCACCCCCATCCCCTTCTGCTCTTCGGTTAAAAAACTAGGGGTAGTCTTTGACCAAAACCTTTCCTGGCATTCTCACATTTCCCAAATTTCCCGCCATTCCATCGCCTCCCTCAGCCTGTTCCGTCTGTCCTGGCTTCTCTTTTCTTTCTCCACCCGAAAACTCCTTGTATCTTCCCTTCTTCGATTATAGCTGTTTCGCATACGGTAGTCTCTCGGAGAGCATTTTGAATTTTTGTACGGCACCTCTCGGGGATCCCGGGTTTCGGGGTTGTATTTCCAACTTTCCTGGCTATTCCTCTCCTTCCGTTCACAGTATTTCCTAGGTTGCTTTCTTTTCCAGCCCATCTATACTCGTCGTCCTCCTTACATCATCCAATCCCTTCAATTCAACTCCTCACATCACACTCGTAAGACCCGCTCATCCCCAATCGACCTTGTCCTTCCGCAACATACAACCCATACTTTCGAAAGATCCTTTCTGATTCGAGCCCCTAAACTCTGGAACTCCCTTCCCCTTTCTATTCGTCACCCTGCTACCTTTTCTTCCTTTAAATCCTATTTTTATAACCACCTCCTCTCCCTAGAAGCAGAGACTTCACGATAACATTTGTCATTTTTGTTTAATATTCTTTATTTTTTAATTTGTAACTTCATAGAATAAAGTTATTTTTCTTCTTCTTCTTCTTTAATCTCCATAAACTAGTCTATGATATCAAATCATTTTCAAGACTAAATGACTTTGTCTCAATTACATTTAAATGAACAAGTCCCTATTTATTCTAATTACTAAGTCCTAAAAGTTGCTATTGTTAGTTTTATTACCGTTATTTATTGCTTAATTAAACATAGCTTTAGGTTTAGGGTTCCGGGCTGTTTTTCTTCTTCTTAGTAAGAATTTTTTTTAGATAATATAAATATATAGAATAGAAAATCACGAAAATGTAAATATGCAAGGGGAAAGCAGCTAGAGAAGGCCTTTTGTTTTGTTGTTTTGTTTGGCTTCAAAATGAAAATATTGTTCCTTCGAAAACCGACCAGCGGTCTGAAGGAAAGATCGTTAGGAGGTAACTTTATTCCATTTATTTGAATTCCATTAGAAATACAAATTCGATTAAACTAAGGCGTTTGTCTGCCTGTATGGGGCCTTCCTCAGGTCCGTCGGGGTGGTGGAAAGTGTATAAAAACAAAAACAAAAATGATCCACAACGGTTTGCGCGTTGACATGGCGCTTAACACTGTAAGGTAACCAGCTGCCCTGCATTCAAACCCGACATACTCACAAGTACATACTTCTACCTCGCAGTTGAAATACCATCGCAGAAGATAATCTACTAAATATTTATAAGAGTAAAGAGATTTTTACACAAATCAGGGAGGGCTATTTAATATTTTATTAAATTCGCCGTACATTCTTAAATATTTTTTTACGGAAATAACCGTCTAAAATTACCAGCGATCATGTGTCCTTTTACAGTTTTGAAGGATATCATCTAAATCCAGACGACATGGCTCGGTTCCTTGGTTGTTCAACGCGATTACTCTCTCCTTTTAAAAGTGACAATTATTCTGTTAATGTAGAAACTATGAATCTTTCATATTGTTTAAATAGCAAAACAGAACGCAAAACGGTTGGTTAACTAGTATCGGAGTAAAACAGAATCCTGTGAGTGAACATAGACTGGAACAAGTACTTAACAGCCAAATGGAGAATACAAGCGGATTAGTTAGTATTGTAGGTTCACATGGTTGCTGGGCATTGAAAATTTTGAATATTCTCCATAGTAAGCATTCGCATAGTTTCAGTGTTACTGTTATTCTTAACATTTTAATAGGCTTACTTCTAACGTTACTTCTCTACATAAGGAGGACCAGGATAATAAAGGTTTGTGACAATAATCAAATGGGAACGAAACAATTCAATGGAAGAGTTGCTACATAAAAAGGCGAAAAAATTCCTTTATTGTTAAAGGTACCGTGAATAATTAAAAGTCATTTTATCATTACAAAGGTTTTCTAAAAAATGTACATTAAATCTCTTTAAAGAATAAAAATATTTCATCTCAAAAACTAAATTCGAAAATTTAAACAACAATCTAAATTTGAATAACCGGAGTGAGTGAAATAACAAAATCAATGTAATTAATGTCAAGATTATTAATCCATGTTTTCAATTAATTAATCTTTATGCACGGAATTGGTTGAGATAAAAGGTCAAGGTCATGAGCGGGATTCGAACGCATGACCTGCGGCTAAAACTTCTCTACCACTTGAGCCTTCCTGACTTCGATCCACTCGGGCATCAATTTCCCTTCTCTCGAATTTTCCCAATGTCGAGTAATCTATTTGACTATCTGGGACTTATTAAATGGCCTCGGCGAGGAACAGTGAAGGTATACTTCATTTAACTTTTTGAACCTTATTAAATTCATTGGATTTCGTGGTCCGATTGACCAAATAACATCTTTCGATTAATTTAGTTGGGAAAATTCGAACAGTTTTAGGTTGGGATTGTAAGTTGGTGCCCGAGAAGATCGAAGTCGCTAGTTCAAGAGATAGAGCAGCGGCGTATTTAGCCGAAAGTCGTGGGTTCGAATCCCACTCCTGTCGCTGACTTTTTTAAATTTTAATCCTTTCCTTACAAAAAGATTAATTAATTGAAAGATGGACAATGGACCTCGAATTCTAATGAATTTAATAAGATTGAATTAAGTTTTTGATTTCATTATAATATCAAGAATTAAGTGGTTTTCCATTTTTTGCTAATATTGTTTAATTTGCGTTCAAAATATATTTGATAGTTTCCTCATATTATACATACTGCAGGCAACTCAAGTTAGTCATAATAAAAACAGGGAAACCCACTCCGAGGAGGATGTGGTTTAAGGCATTATCTCAATATCTTTCCTATTAACTTCTAATTGGACTGGCCTCCAGTGCAACCACAAAGAGACTAAAATAATATTTCACTTTTGCTTTAAATGCCCTTGAGCTTTGAATATGTAATATAGTAGTTTATAACGTATTGCTTAAAATTAAAACTTAATTATTCAGATATCGTGAGATGCGGTCTGGTGTGATGTAGGTATCAGAAAAACATTTTCTTTATCGTGCCAACGTTTCGATCTTTTATTGAGATCATCTTCATGGCCTGGGATTTACAAACATAATTTACATTTAGAAAATACATATAGAATATGGAATTTATATAATGCAAACATTATATATTCTATCAAAGTATTTCTACTCACTCAAAGTGTTTGTCTTCTGTGTAATTGTGCCATGTCGTGTTGAGAGTGCCAGTAAAATTTTACTGTTTCATGTTTATATATGTTTGATTTTGAAGTGGTGGGGAAGGAAGTGGGTATAGAAGAGACAATTTTGTATAAGTCGTCGGCTTCTTTGAGGTGAAAAGAGCCGACAAAGGGAAACAATATGTTGGTAACGTTTCGGCCAGTTTATTCTTTCAGGATTATATAGAAAGGGATAAATGGGAAAAGGAAAATTAGATTGTTGGACAATTAGACTATGCGAAAAATATTTGATGTGTGGAATGTAATGTGATGTGTGGTGCGACTGAGTTTGCATGTATCTGTTCTGTAATTGATGCTGTGTTTATCCTTGTTGATGTAAACCATTTTTTTGAAGTCAAAATTGTGTTGTTGTTCAAAGTGGTGGGTAGCGAGTGCTGTAGGATTTTGTTTGGGTGTTTTGCAATCGTAGATGTTGTTTTAAACAAAACACCCAAACAAAATCCTACAGCACTCGCTAAAAATATATAAAATATAACTATAAAATATAATTTTTGCATTGTATAAATTCCATATTCTATATGTATTTTCTAAATGTAAATTATGTTTGTAAATCCCAGGCCCTGAAGATGATCTCAATAAAAGATCGAAACGTTGGCACGATAAAGAAAATGTTTTTCTGATACCTACATCACACCAGACCGCATCTCACGATATCTGAATAATTATCCGTTAACGGTCACTAATCTCTACACATTAAAACTTAACTTCAATCATTCTAACTAAAAGGGTTGTTTTTTATTCATCCTGTTGCTTTCGACTGCAAACTTCATTGAATGGAATTCAAACAGCCGAAATTTGGCACACAACTTTTGATACCCTAATATCCAAATCGTCCAATAATGTAACCGAAATGTAAAACATTTGGACTGCCATAGGAAGCTTTGTAACGAACTCGGCCCAGAGGAGTTCAAGGACCAAACTTTTAGCCAGTAAATACAATCTGTTTGTTTGGCAATTCCATACGCATGGCGCATAACGGCAATTTTAATCACACGATGAAAGGGTTTTTGTTTAATACTGTTACATAACTCCCTTCGAAATTGTTAATAGAACATTGTCCAGCAAAAGGAACAACTTATCGGTAGTAAATTTAATAAGCAATATGCTTTCATACAATCAAATGGAAAACACAAGTTCGTAAAGGTTGGTCTAAACTCGTTATAACTGAACTCCCCAACTCCTGTTTCTAATTTAAGAGACCAAAGTTACTTGAAAAATGTAAAAATTCAACATAGGTATAGCTGCACCCTTGGCTAGGCTTTATCCCGAGGGCACTACACAAATAAAAAGCACGCATCCCGGGCAAGATGGTACATTTAGGCAAAAAGGGGACGATGGTTTACTTTTCTCTTGTATTGCACAGAGAACACATTTCTGTTTCCCTCTGAAAGCCTTTCAAGGGGCAGCCTGTTAAGTAGCAGTAAATGTACTCCTCAGAGTTTGAAGAGCCAGCGGAGATCCCTCAATTTTAGCCTTCTTCCATGTTTCTCATTCGTCAAACACAACATATTGAAATTTTGGTCAAGCCTCTTGTAGAAAAGAAACCTCTCTGTTGTCAGCGTTCGCTCCAAAAACATCTTGTTTTCGCTAGATTGTACGTTGGAAGAATCCATTGGGATTCTGCCAGCCATTCGAAAATGTTGTCTCGAGAAAATTGGAATGATGGTATTTATCTGACAAGGAACTCCAGTGCCCATACAAAAAATATTTTTATTTATTTTCTCTTGAGCGGTAATTTTCGTGTAACGCTGAACAAGAAGCTTAAGTTTTGTACATACTGCTGCATGGTTTAACGTGTGCAAAAACAAAGGATCAACACGGGTTTCTATATAAACAACCGCTTGATGAGGTACCTGATCATAAGTTTGAATACGCCAAACTTGAAATCCGTACCTTGCGAATGGAACGACAAACTGCATTAAACATTTTAATTGAAGGTAAAGGTACCGGATCATGCGTCATGAACCCAGGCCACATAGTTTTAAGCCATTATTAATTATTATTCAGATAACGTGAGATGCGTGTGATGTAGGTATCAGAAAAACATTTTCTTTATCGTGCCGACGTTTCGATCTTTTATTGAGATCATCTTCAGGGCCCGGGATTTACAAACATAGTTTACATTTAGAAAATACATATAGAATGTGGAAAAGTCAATTTATACAATGCAAAATATATTTTATATTCCATCAAAGCATTTTTTCTCATTCAAACTGTTTGTCTTCTGTGTAATTGTGCCATTCTTGCGTGTCGTGTTGAGAGTGCCAGTGAGATTTTGTTTTTTAATGTATATATATGTGGGATTTTGAAGGTGGTGGAGAAGGAATTGGGTACAGAGGAAAAATGGGAAACAAAGTGTTGGTAATGTTTCGGCCAGTTTATTCTTTCAGGATTATATAGAAAGGGATAAATGGGACAAGGAAAACTAGATTGATGGACAATTAGACCATGCGAAAAATATTTGATGTGTGGAATGTAATGTGATTATATATGTATGTTATCTGTATTGAATTTGATTACTGACGTTCGTATAGTTGCCACTGAGTTTGCATGCATCTGTTCTGTAATTGATGCTGTGTTTATCCTTGCTGATGTAAACCATTTCTAAAAAATTACGGTTAAATTTGTTTTGTTCTGTATGTAGTATTTTTGGATTTGTGAAGTCAAAATTGTGTTGGTGTTCAAAGTGGTGGGTAGCGAGTGCTGTAGGACGACATTAAACAACAAAATCTCACTGGCACTCTCAACACGACACGCAAGAATGGCACACATACACAGAAGACAAACACTTTGAGTGAGTAGAAATACTTTGATGGAATATAAAATATATTTTGCATTGTATAAATTGACTTCTTCAAATTCTATGTGTATTTTCTAAATGTAAACTATGTTTGTAAATCCCAGGCTCTGAAGATGATCTCAATAAAAGATGAAACGTCGGCCCGATAAAGAAAATGTTTTTCTGATACCTACATCACACCAGACCGCATCTCACGATATCTGAATAATTATCCATTAACGGTCACTAATCTCTGCTCATTATTACTTATGCTTTTATAGAGATCGTGAGATGCGGACTGGTGTGACGAGGGTATAGAAAAAAAAATAACTTACCAACGTTTCGATCTTTATTGAGATCATTTTCAGGGCCTTTGGTTTATAAACATTGTTTGAATTTAATAAATATGTGTAGCATGGGAAAAATATTATGAATTGATACAATGGTAGAAAATTGTAGATTTAATCAAAATTCAATTTGTATCGACTTAAAGTGTTTGTTTTGCGGGCCAATCTTGTGAGTCGTGTTGGGAGTGCCAATGCGATATTTCTGTTTTATGTATATACAGTTTGAATTTTGAAGTGGTGGGAAAGGAAATCGGTATAGAAAGACATTTTTATATGAGGAGTCGGCTTCTTCGGTGGTGTTGGGGAAAAGGAACACCGTAATATCAATCAAATACAATATTGATAACATACATATATCATCATAACACAAAATATATAATATAACGTATAACAAAAAATCATCACATTCCACACATCAAACATTTCTACATAGTCTAATTCTTTAACAATTTGGCTTTCCTTTCCCCAATGACATCTACACGGAAAACAAACACTTTGAGTGAATACGAATTGTATAAATTCATAATATGTCTATCACTTCCTACAGGTAGTTGTAAAATTCAAACAATGTTTATAAATCCCAGGCCCTGAATAAGATCTCAATAAAGGTCGAATCGTTGGCACGATAAAGAAAATGTTTTTCTGAAACCTACATCACATCAAACCGCATCTCACGATTTCTGTATAGCTACAAATAAACTTAATTTTTCTATTATAAAAGTATATACTTACAGATTTCTTGTATCAATAGGACATTGGTACTGGGAATAATTCATTATGAAATTTTAGTGCCTTGCGTTTATGCAAGATGTAAGCCCTGTTGTCTACACAATCCTCGATCCAAAAGAATCAAGGCGTTTCATTTGTAATTTCATGGCCGGGAGTCTAGGTTTATCATCTAGTCGAAGTTTATTTTAAAATGTACAAAATATTAATTCTATAAAAATTAGAGATAGGTAGGAAGATGGAGATGAGCATTATAATTATATTTTTCGGAAATATTTGTTCACGAAGTTCTCGACCTAGTAAT
The DNA here is from genome assembly GCA_039619505.1 of Cimex hemipterus. Classification (NCBI taxonomy): domain Eukaryota; kingdom Metazoa; phylum Arthropoda; class Insecta; order Hemiptera; family Cimicidae; genus Cimex; species Cimex hemipterus. Next base: position 29,452,890 of record CM077103.1, on the reverse strand, counting down.
GCTCTTGAAGAAGAAAACCCATTCAGTTGTTGCTAAGAAGCTTTCGACCTACGTTAGGTCATCATCAGAGCAAAACAAATTTAACTATATCTATATATAGCCCTTGGGAGGGCGGGTCTGACACTGGGGACGGTACTCGGGCTGGGTAACAGACAGACACCGCCCTGGGTCCTCCCTGCCGTACTCGTTCGAGACGATCTCGCGGTATTAGCCAGGTCGTGTACACCCCCGCACCTCTACCGGGCTGGGTTCTTAGAACTCAGATCGGAATTTGCTGGTTTTCGCCTTGTATTCACGGACGGGTCCAAGACCGGCGAGGGTGTGGCGTGCGCCGTGTATAACGGGGGTTCGTCCACTTCATGGGCACTCCCGCGGCGCTGCACCGTGTACACGGCGGAACTGTATGCGATCTGGCACCCACTCGGGGTGATCCGGGACGATGAGGGTCCTTGTCTGTACGGACTCTCTGAGTGCAGTATCGGCTATCCAGGATTTTCTACGTCGTGCTCCTTCTAGAAAGATATGCTGAGCTGGAGCGCCTTGGAAAAACGGTGGTAGTTGTCTAGGTACCCGGACACGTTGGACTGGAGGGCAACGAACGTGCAGACGAGGCAGCAAAAGCTGGGACGTCGTGCTCTCCGGACCAAGCTACTGCGATCCGGCCTAGTGACGATGTCCGAGCGGTAAAGAACGCTGTGGATAAGCGTTAGCAGCGCCAGTGGGCCGGGTCGTCTGAGAAGTTCCTGCGAGTTAAGGGCACGACTGAACGATGGCCCCATGAGAATCTGAAACGTAATGAAAGGATCGTGTTGACTCGGTTGAGGATTGGTCATACCCGTTTGACACACGGACATCTGATTCTGGGTCAAAACCCGCGGAGATGTCCCGCTTGTAGAGAAAGGTTGCTCAGTGTGTCCCATCTCATCGAGGAGTGTCGTGCCTTGGCCCTCTACAGGGAGCGAGTAGGCATGGACTCTGACATAAAAACAGTACTCGGGCGAGCAGGTCAGATGTTGGACCCCCTGTTCCGGTTTTTGAGAGAGACGGGGGTGTTTCCACACCTGTAGATGGTGTATGTGTGAAGTAGTTTTGTAAATAAGTATATCTGTGTTGTGTATTTATTTGTACATAGTAAATTATTTATTCGTATTCGTCAGTTGTAAGTGGCCGATGGCGGAATATTGAGTACCCCATTGGCCACAACAGTACAGTAAGAGGGGGCTGAAATGACTTCATTGTTGAAAGCCCCGAAAAAAAACTATATAGATTGAAATATTTAACTTTTTTACAGGCGATCTCATATTTTCTTGAAGAACGATTCAGTCTACCATTGGCAAGGGCTGTAATTTCTTAATTTTTCTTTTCATTATTCCTCTTCCCAAATCGGTAGGTTGATCGTCCAAATTATGGAGAAAAGAAGTGAGCTTAACACAAACCCTTGTTTAACTTAATCACCTTGGAAAAATATAAATGAGTAATACGGGATTCCCCTTGGAAGTCGACGCAAGTTACAACTAATTATAAAACATGAAAATAAATAGTACAATTTATTCAAAAGAACTGTTTTTAAGTTAATAAATGGAAATACAGCTTTTTAAAGAGTTAAAAATTCATGTTGTTTTCGCTCAATATACTAAAATAACCAGGTCGTAAAGAGGCCGTCTCCTTGTAACCTAAACTTACATTACCTTTCAGTAAAGCAGTGAGTAAATATCCTCCAGGTTTTTCTTTTTTATTCAGAAAGAAAAATAAGCCCTCGAGCCATCTGCAAAGTTGTTCGCAAAAGCTTAGTCGAGCTTAAGCTTGTCTTATCCTTCAAAAACATTTGTGATGTCTACCTCTAGTATGAACAAGTTAATAAGAAATATAATAATATTTTTATTAAGTCTTTCTGTATATTTAAAGAGTTTTATCATATCAAAACCCCATCGACGAAATACTAGGCTTCGGCAGGATTTAGTATATAAAAAAAATCCACTTTTGATTCTTACTTGATCCCTCATTTATCCAAGATTTGTCATTGATAGACAAGGCAAAAAAAAAATCATGGCCACTGATAAGCTCGCAGCGCTGAATTATTTTATATCAGGATTTCCCTTATTATGCTAATAAAATTGATATTCTTTAAATATGATATAGCAAATGTGGAATATTGGCTGGAGACGAAATTCTCTGTATTCACAAATCAAACGCTTCAAACTGAAATTTTACACAGTACGAAAGGTTTGACAAAAGGATGTAAAGGTATTTATAATTCGATCCCGTTCGGATTCCAACCGTTCTAAAATTAAATTCCAAGTGCGATGAAAGACTGGGTTGACTTCGTTCAAATCGCGACGAAATCAACGATAAAAGCGAAATTCGTTTCCTGTCATTTGAACAAAACGTGTTGAACACCTACAATTTCAAAAATAATTATAGTTATAGCTAAATCCAACTAAATTTACAAAAATTACGATTTTATAAACACTATAAGTGTACAAAGGCAAACAAAAAAAGACATACAAGCATAAACTACCACCCACCAAAATTCTCAGCGCCATTCTCTTACCCTCTGAGTCGCTCATCTCCTTCCCCCATTTTCTTTCTCTCTATCTTTATTTCACTCTCCCCCCTGTTTTTCTCTCTCCCTACTCTCTTTTTTATCTTTCTCTATTTTTCTTTTCCTTCTATCTTTTTCTGCCTCTCATTCTTTCTTTCTCTCTTCCTCTCTTTCTCTGTTACATTTCTTCCCATATTCATGAAAAAAGAGATAATTTACTAATTACTAACAGGGTGACAAAGAAAGGGTTTGTTATAAATAAATGTATGATGATTAGTGACCGTTAGCCATGATTATTCGGAAATCGTGAAATGCGGTTTGGTGCGACGTCGTTGTTAGAAAAACATTTTCTTTATCATGCCATCGTTTCGATCTTATATATATATATATATATATATATATATATATATATATATTACGCAGGGTGGGCGACCAGGACCCGAGGGGTTAAAAGCCTGGGTTGGCCCGTACCCCATCCGTAAAAGGGCCGGGACCTGGCGGCTCACGAGTCCTGCATAAACCTATTGGACTTGTTTACAAACCCCAGGATTGTGGACCATTTTATCCCGGGGAGTGTTTTAGTTATGTCCTCTCCTTCGAAAGTGTCGAATCTTTCCCTGCCATACCTATCGCATTCAGCTAGGTAGTGTCGAGCCGTTTCTTCTTTTGTCTCGCAGAAGCGGCAGAAGGGGTCTGGTAGGGTGCCCATTATGAAGAGGTGTCTTCTCAGGGGGCAATGGCCCGTTAGGATACCTCAGCCTCCTAATTCTCCTCCTACAGTTGGAGAGTAACCATTTCGCTTCCTTGGGTTTGATTTCCTTCAGAAACTCCTTCGATTGCCTGCATCCGGGGGACGTATTCCATTCTTTGAGGAATTGTTTCATTCTCCAGCAACTTATACTCTCTTTTGCTGTGCTTAAAGAGTGGGGTAATACTGGTTGTGGCCCGACAAACGCAGTATTTGATCCTTCCTTGGCCAGGCTGTCCGCCTCTTCATTGCCGTAGTGTCCCTTATGAGCTGGTATCCATATGAGGGTTACCCTATTCTCATACCTGGTAATGATCCTGTTAATGAGTTCAACCGTTTCTTCCACCAGTCTAGACGTTGATAATTCTTTTTGTAATGATTTTAGACTGGCCTGACTGTCAGAAATTTTTTTATATCTTTTCCCCTTATCCTGTTAGCCATAAGTGTGCTGCAGCAGACATTAATGGCCCAGACCTCTGCCTGAAAGACAGAGGTGTTATTGCCAAGAGGTGAGGAGATGCTGATCCCTAATTTGGGTATGTGTATTCCA
>CM077103.1:29411465-29434050 GCA_039619505.1 Cimex hemipterus | reverse complement strand
ATTCTCTCTCTCTCTCTCTCTCTCTCTCTCTCTCTCTCTTCTCTCTCTCTCTCTCTCTCTCTCTCTTTCCATCTTTCCAACTTATGCCCATTCATCTATTTATCTGTTCATGTATATCTCGTTTCTCTTTATTTCTTTTTCCCTTTTTTTCTTTGCCCTCTCATTCCACCTGTCCAACTTATGTCTATTTATCTATCTATCTGTTCAGGTCTCTCTCTCTCTCTCTCTCTCTCTCTATATATATATATATATATATATATATGTATATATATATATCTACCTCTATCTCACTCTGACTATTTATCTAATCCATCTATCAACTGTCTATGTATCTATCTATTATCTATCTACCTATCTATCTGTTTGTATTTTTCAATGTATCTCTTTCTATTCTATCCATCTATCTCCTTGTTTGCTCTTTCTATTAGTATACCTTTCCTCTTTCTCTATCTATCATTATTTTTCCCCTCTTTTCCTCCCTTACCAAAGTTTTGTCTTTGTTGTTTTGTTTATCCCACTTTTCCTGCTAAGCATACGGATCCAAATAGATTTCACTCTCCCATCCGCTTACGAAAAGGTTGAAATCTTCAAACTTCGTTCTTTATTTGCATTTATTTATTCATGTGGACCGAAATAAATAACTATTAGACATCTGCCAATTGTCAATGTCTTAAATGTGACTTCGAAACATAGACCAGAATGAGATAAATTGTTTCGTAGTTAAACAAAATCGTCCTCGATTGTTCGCATTTAACTATTAGCAGTTGAATACACTGACTATTCGTTCAATTCCCAATTGACCTCTCATTCAAACCTTTTTTTGAGTGTTTAAAAATTGTTTAATCATCGCCACAGTTTTCGAACTTCGAAAGGAACTGGTTTTTATCAAGTATTATCACGTTTCCATTCACGAAAAACTTCTTTATACAATTATGCGGTTGTATCAATGATTTTGCGAAAACCCCACAACTTTTTATAACCCAATTAATGAAAGTTCATGCACTCGCTTTGAAATGTAATATGACTTAACTTATAAGTAGGCTTATATTTACATATGGGCGAGGTGAATTTTTTGTATTCGAAAACCGAATTAAATAATATAGGTTTTGAAATGTTCCAATATCTTTTCCGTTTATAAACATAACGCTCTCTCAAAGCATTTTTTTATTTCTTTTTTTAACGAAGTTGTAAACTGCAAAAATAAACATACAGATGAATAAACATATAAATGACCCTCTCTCCTAATTCGGTTTATTTTCCGGGATGATCATAGAAAATATAACATTCAAATCTTTTTACATTTTTTAAAATCTCAATCAGAAATGGATTGAAGTCGGTAACAAAATTCTGACACTCATTCTCGATATTTCAATACAAGAGGTAAAATTTAATCTCCCGCGTTTACCGTTCATTGGACGACATCAAAATTCACAATATCAATTTATGTAGGAGAAAAATGAATCGCACACTCAATTGAACGGGTTGAAAATTGAAAAGATTTAGATATCAATAAAATCATGCACAATTTCATTCAATCGGTGTTCACATTTTCCAACAGTTGGAGGCGAAACGTTGCCAAATATTTTATTACAATTTACCTTTATCATTACTACAATTTCTCTAATCCGTCTTAGGAATTTAACCGATTGATAAATTTTGTATACATTTTTGCTTCCACATCAAAGTTTAAAGTCAATATTTTTTTTATTGTTATCATATACTTTTAATTTATTAAACCATACTTCGTAATATAGCTATTATGCTTCCAGGTCATGTTTTATTTTATATAAAATGAACCCACAATGATATAAAAAGCTTCTACTCTTAATTAAAAATTAGTGCTCCGAGTTATGGCAACACATATATATTGAATGGATGGGTTTTCTTTTGTGTTCTCTGAAAAATCACTGATATTACTATAATTGTGTGATATTTTTGCTTCGATAAGAAAAGTGTTTCAAAATTTTGGGGGTTAAACTCTGTTTTTATTGAAGATCAAATAAAAAATATTTACATATGTACAACACACATTGAGGTTTGAAGATTTTTAAGATATTAATCCTAGTAATCTTTAACGCGTTGTGTTTAGTACCAGTGATTATTTGGAGATCGTGAGTTGCGGTCTGGTATGACGAAGATTTTAGAAAAACATTTTTTTATCATGCCAACGTTTCGATCTTCATTGAGATCATCTTCAGAGCTCAAAGTGTTTGTTTTCCGTGTAGACGTGTCATTCTTGTGTGTCGAGTGCACACAAAAAACGCTTTAAGCCTTGAATATGATCTCAATAAAGATCGAAACGTCGGCATGATAAAAAAAAAATATTTTTCTAAAACCTACGCCGCACCAGACCGCACCTCACTATCTCCAAATAGTTATTTTATTCAGACATCGTGAGATTCGGTCTTAACAGTATTTCCTAGGAAAAAAGAAGAATGTCTTACCGTAATTCCAGAGCATCTCAAAAATCGCATCTTCCTCACAAGAAGTCATGACATGTAAATGTATGTTGTGACCCAACAAATTTAAAAAATTAAATTTGGTCTTTCATGTTTGGCATTTGTACGTATTAATAATAAAATAAATAAATGTGTAGAGATTAGTGATCGTTAATCGATAAGTATTTAGAAATCGTGAGATGCGAACATTTTCTTTTTCGTGCCAACGTTTCGACTTTATTGAGATCATCTTCAGGGCTCAAAGTGTTTGTCTTCAGTGCAATTGTGCAATTCTTGCGTGTCGTGTTGAGAGGCCTGAAGATGGTTTCAAGAAAGGCCGAAACGTGGTATGATAAAGAAAATGTTTTTCTGAAACCTACATCACACCAGACCGCATCTCACGATACCTGAATAATTATCGATTAACGGTCGCTAATCTCTACACAATAATTATTTTTTTCACTTGGTACATAAAAGCTGTCGTACAAATTGTATTTTACATTAGAAATTCATAAAAATTAAAAATCATAATGTATATATATGAACAGATTTTGAGGAGTACGTCATTATAAAAATAAAATATTGTCCTAATGCTTTATTTTTATTTATTTATTTTTTAACTCAAATTATCTGAATCAAAATGTACTCTGTAGTTCGAAATGCTCCGCTAAACCCGGTTGGAAACTGTTCCCACGTACAAGCCTCATGACACATACTATTCATGCAATTCGTGTCCCAACCGCTTGCTTAATTGTCAAAACTAAGTTCATTTGCATAGAAAGCAAAACAACAAGAACCTGACAAGGAAGCTGATGACTATTAGTGAAGTTCAAGAAGGACCGTTCTATTTGGAGTTTGGCCGAAAGATGTCAGATTTGTCCAGAGCAAGAATAAAACCGAACTTGATTTATTTCGGAGAATTCTTGAAAGGTTGTTCCGCTCGGTGATTTCGTATTACTTTACCCTTTACTCCATCTTTCATTCTAAACCCATCATCCTCTACCCAGATCTAAAGGATTTAGTACGAAGCTTCCACCCTCGTTTCCGTATTTTCCTTTAATTTCCGACCTATTGTCCAGTTTTAATCTCCAAAAACTCTAAACTTCACAAAATGACGTTGGGAATAATAAAATACGCCAGAACAACTGGTAAATAAAATCCTTCTTATGATGTAATTCGTTTTAGAAAATAGACATGCAAAAATTGCCTATACAAAGTAGATACGACAACTTGAAATAAATTCAGAGAACTCAAGCATGTCGTTCACGATAACTTGAGAATAAAAATATTAGATAAACAGTCTGGAAACTCAAAGATAACTGCGACTACACTACATAATGCAAAGATAACAACAAAAACACCGGCACCCTGAGGGTTTATATGACCTCTACTGTTGCGAAACCTCGTAAAAAAAATAAAAAATAAATAAATAAATAAATAAAAAATAAATAACAACGAACAATCGAACATGCTACGCATAAAACTGTACAAACCAACAACTTTAAACACATACAATCTACAGAAAGAATATAAAATAGACCCACTAAAAGAACCAGTCAAACATTTAACAATTTTTGATAAAAACGCCGCATAAACCACTATAACTTTAGAAAGATATTTCTTTCAACTGTAAAAATTAAAACTTTAATTACAACAAACCCTAACTGATCATGCATAATTTTACAGACAGGTAACAGAAGAAATATTATTGCAAATTATTTAAATGACTTCGGTCTATTAAATAATCTTTATGTAAAGCATGGGTTGAAATGAAAAAACCCAGTGTCACGAATGGGATTCGAACCCACGACCTTCGGCTCAATACGGACACCAACATCCCACCTCAACTCCATCTCTCGAATTTTCTCTCCTGTTTGCCATTTTTTAACCAATACTTTTCATAAAGATTAATAAATTAAAAGAAATTATTTGGTCGATCGGTTCTCAAAATCTAATGGATTTAAATAATGTTTAAACGTATAAATTATCAACGAAAACTAATCAAACACGTCAAGTCAAAAAACTAACCCATTATGGTGGGAGTGGGAAAAATTTTTTTTGTAGTCTGTCAATGGAATAGAGAGTGGGTCAAGATAAAAAATAATTTATTTCAATTAATTAATTTTTGTATAAGGTATTGGTTGAATGGAAAGAAAAAATGTCACGAAGGGATTCCAACCCACGACCTTCGGCTCGATACGCCGCTGCAGTAACCACTTGTGCAAGTGGTACAGCAGGGGCGTATTTTGCCGAAGGTCGTGGGTTCGAATCCCGCCCGTGACATTAACTGTTTTCATTTCAACCAAACCTTACATAAAGATTAAATAATTGAAAGAAGTTATTTGGTCAATCGGACCGCGAAATCTAATGGATTTAAATAATGTATAAAATTTTAAATTATCGATGAAAACTAATAAAACACGTCCAGTCGAAAAATGCAGAGTGAAAAAGCAGGCCGATATGGGTAGATTTAATTTAATTATTATTGATCGTTAAAGGAATAAAAAACAAAGACTGATCTGACTTTTGACTGATGGAAAATTGATAATTTCTGTGTAAAACAGTGTGTATTTGGTCGAAAACTTGATTGACGAATGAACCATAGTCTGTGTTTACGCCTGGCGACAAGCTTACATGTCAGTGAATCGAATTAACATTGAAACACGACAAAGGAAACTTCATCCAATTCATCAGAGTACAGGTTAAAAGGCATGAACTACAATGCAAACTTAGGCTTTTTCAACAAACGTTATTCAAAATTAGACGATTAAATTAAATTAAATTCATTATTATTTTTAACCTTGAATTATTTATTTATATAATCTATGTTGTTGGTATTTTTTTCAACTAAAACACCAATTAATTATTTTTTATGCCTTATATTTCAATTGAGCCACCCCCCTGTCCCCTCTTCAGAACCACAATATTTTTCATCTTTAAATGCTTCTTTTTAATAAAACAGATAAAACTCAATATTTCTGCACACTTGTTTTGAGTTAAATATAACCCACCAGTTGAATACATAAAACGCTCCGGGGGGGTCTTTGTTACTTATCATTTCATATCAAGATGACGTGTTTTTTCTAAAACCTACGCCCCCTCACGATCTCCAAATAATCGTTAAACTTTACATTCAATTAACTTTAAATAATTAGATTTAAAATTTTCTAGTATCGTATAAATTCATGTTTTTCCACATTCCAGATGTATTTGTAAAAATTACACAATCTTTATAAATCCCAGTCCCTGAAGATGATCTTAATAAAGATCGAAACGTTCGAATGATAAAGTTGTTTTTTTATCTAATATTTTCTAGCATTGTATAAATTCATTTTTTTATCTAAAATATTTTGTAAAAATTACACAATCTTTATAAATCCCAGGACCTGAAGATGATCTTAATAAAGACCGAAACGTTCGCATGGTAAAGATATTTTTGTATCTAATATTTTCTAGCATTGTATAAATTCATTTTTTATCTAAAATATTTTGTAAAAATTACACAATCTTTATAAATCCCAGGACCTGAAGATGATCTTAATAAAGACCGAAACATTGGAATGATAAAGATATTTTTTTATCTAATATTTTCTAGCATTGTATAAATTCATTTTTTAGTCTAAAATGTTTTGTAAAAATTAAACATTGTTTATAAATCCCAGGCCCTGAGGATGATCTTAATAAAGATCGAAACGTTGGAATGATAAAGAAATTTTTTATCTAAAATTTTCTAGCATTGTATAAATTCATTTTTTTCCACATGTCGCATGTATATGTGAAAATTAAACAATGTTTATAAGTCCCCATAAAGAAATTTATTTATCTAAAATTTTGTATCATTGTATAAATTCATTTTTTTCCAACGTTCCACATCTATTTGTAAAAATTAAACATTCTTTATAAGTCCCAGGCCCTGAGGATGATCTTAATAAAGACCGAAACGTCGTAATGATAGGAAAATGTTTTTGTCAAACCTGCGACACTTCATAATGCATCTCATCATTTCCAAATAATATACACTAACGGTCACTAAACCCCACACATAAATTTTAACGTATTTACAAAAATTAATTTTATATTCATGTACAATAAATATATGAATAAAAATAACATATCTCAGCCGTGACGATCGAATATATAAAAATAGCTAGCTTTTACCCGCGACCCCGTCCAAGGAGGACTAGTTTTAATGTATTTCACCACGACAAAACAGCAAGGGATATTGTATGACTTTCCTAAAATAATGTCCCATCCACGTAACTTCATTAGCCTTTGGGGCGCTATAGAGGCCTCTGCGACTGTCAATTGGCTTTTTTCAGCATTGATAACGTTAAATGAATCGCTGGTAGAAACCAGGTAGTGATAACCTGGAAGAAACGTAGTAGATGGCTCCTTTTCAATAGTCTTTTTGAAATCTTTAATGTAAGGGTTCAAATAATGGATCATCTTTTGAAGTGTTTTGATCATTTTTGGTTACATTACTGGAAGGTTTTAGCATCTAAGAAAATTAATAACTGAATTTTACAGCGTTTCTGGCAGTGGTTCAATAGCTCAAGAAAAACCCGCTATTACAACACATGCCAGCAGTTTCTTCTTTCCACTTCAATGCGCTGCGCCACTGGCACTTGTACCTATGGTTCCACGCTGACTGGCTATAACTCGGAATCATACGCCCAGTCTGGCTTTTTATTTCCATATTTTTTATGCACTGTTTTTCTTCTCGAGCCACGCATCGAAATCTGTCAAAGGAGGCAGGAATGGACTGCGAATCCTAACAGGACAGTGCAGATTAAATGGAGATCTAAAGAAAATCGGAGTAATCCAAAATGGCACATGCAGATTCTGCAAAGAAGCAGAAGAAACACCAACATATCTACTAACAAACTGCATAGCAACATTAGCCCTAAGGAGGAAGTGTTTTGGGATGTACAATATGCCCATAGAAGAGCTTCAACCATTAAAACCGAGCCTATTAATCAAGTTTCTTGATGAATTAAGTCTCACCGATGTGCTTTAGGCAGAGAACGGGGGATACAATAGCTCTTAAAGGGCGCAGTATATACACCCTGGAATCTTTCATTCAATCAATCAATACGCACTGTTTTTTCGATGCTTAGACTGAATCTCCCTGTGTTTCTCAAAATGATAATTGGCAACAGCATGCTAGTGAACTTCTCGACGTATTTTTTAAAGTTTGCCATTGTTTTTCGATGCACAGTAAGATCCTATTCACAAGATTTTTTTATTTGTGTATCAAGCTCCCTTTTTGATACATTTTCTTCTGGGTTTGACTAAGTAAATCCTGATCTAACTTTTGGTTTGACAAAGATGGAGATATGGACTCAGTTTCAAACGACGAAGATGCGGTTCTTTTTAATTCTTTCGTTCGTCGTGGCAATATTAACGCCAAGTTTAATATCGGTCTTCAAGATAAATATTGAAAGAAAGAAAAGATGAAGCCTTGTAGGTGAAAAAAGTTCTTTTTCTGTTGTCGAGCTTTCGGCTTTATTTAAAGCCTTCTCAGGTCATTGAAAAAATATTTAAAACACATGAATATCAATTCGGGCATGTGGTCCAAATAACAGCGGCTGGATACCTCAACCAAGACTACACCTATGTCCGGATGAATTTTCATGTTTTTTAAAATATTTTTTCAATGACCTGAGAAGGCTGTAAATACAGCCGAAAGCTCGACAGTAGAAAAAGAATTTTTTTTTAAACCAAGGCTTTACAAGGCTTCGTCCCTGATCATGGTAATAATAACCTTTGCTGTATTTGAAATCAGTACTGTTCAGAAGTGGATTTTATTTAACACATAAGCAATAACTCCAAAGATGTGCTCGGATAGCCAATTTACATGGAAAATCGTACCTTTTTTGTGCGAAGTATGTTACCAACTATATCAACCTTGAGGAGTCAGAAGCCGCAACGGTTTAGGTATAAGTAAAGGTCCTCTTAGAGTTGGGATTTCAAAAAATCCTTTCTTAACAGATATCCATGCAATTATAGGAGCACCGGTTTGGTGTGTGCATTTTTTGTCAGTCAGACAGGAACTGTTTTATTTTTCATGATTTCTTACTTATTTATGTGCTAGGCCAATTGTTAAATTTATACATATATATCTCATAATTAAACCTTTTTTACAAGTACTTTTCTAAATTTCTAAATAGGTAGTTTATAAATGAATAAATACTATAAACATGTTAAGAATGTTTGGTTTTGTCAGGTACAATGTAAGAAGGTGAGGTACTTGCTTAGTTTTTCTTGTATTTATTTGATCTTTTATTGTCGGAATATCTGTACTTATTTTATTGTTAAGTTATTACACAGAAATCTGGGCAAAATTTTTTTTAATACTTATAATATTATCTGTATTGAGATTATTGTAGAATTTTTCATTTCATTGTCTATTGTAGATTTAATCAACAACCTAGCTAACAAAAATATTTCCCAACTATTTAAATTAATATACGAAATTTATATGCATATATAACTGTGTCGGGATAAATAACAAACACACACACACACACACACACACACACACACACACACTGACATTAGATCACTAACACCATGCGCAGCAAGCCAGGCTTGGCTTTTCGGTAAAAAAAGCCGTTTGTGATCCATCGGGTCGAGGTGTTTTCGAGGGTTGCTTCAGAGCTGAAGTCTGGGGGTGCCATTGATCCCAGCCACGAGTAAGTAAATCCCTCTTCAAAACTCCCGTATTATCAATGATCCACAAAGTGAGCGAAACATTCCACACAGACACCCAATCACACCCACTGCCAGGAAGGCTTCCTTTTCTCACTCTCATGACCTGTGCGAAATCTCCAGACTATTAATTTTTTAATGAAGCGAGTAGTAAGGGTGTGCCAGCTTAAAAGAGAAGAAATGTATAAAATCATCTAGAAAAATAATAATTAAGAAAAATAAAAGAATTGTTTCTTGATAAGCAATTTTTTCATTTATAAATTATATGCGTTTGTTAAGTTTTGGTCGGTGTAAAAGTGAAAAAGTTTTTCAAACGTGTAAAATTTTATTATAAAAGATGATTATTCATTAGAATATTTTTTTCAAAAGTTCATTATAAACTTTAATAAGTCCATTAAAATATATAATTATGGTCTATTAATTTTAATTGCCGGTTTAACGTTGTCAAAGTATTGTAACTGAAACGGGATCTTTGGACTGAATCAATTGGCTTTTTCCCGTCTTCGACCTTGGTTTTCAAAAATGACGGTTATTCAAGTAAAATCGTGGCACAATTTTTCAGAAATATCTCATAATTAATATTAAGATTCATAAATTAGTTCAGAATAGGACAAATTGTCCGGGTCTCCCACGGGCCAATTAGTCGATGGGCTTCTATCTCAGTTTTATATCCGCTTCAAAACAAAAACAGAATTCGGAAACTTCTTTATTCCGGTTGATACGGACAAACCAGGTACCTGAATTCTAGGAATTTGAAAGCAATTTGTGATTCATTCAACACGTTATGAAAGCACGAGACCAAAGCATTAAGTCCAAAACTGGTGTTTAACGCAACAATTTAGGTGGCAGTGGTAAGGTAAAGAAGGCCCCGGTTCGAATCCAGCGGTCCTGCACTCGTACCCGACATAAAAAAAATCCTGTAAAAAAATATGGAGCACAAAAATAGTTTCTCACCTTCAATTTTTTTTGTTTTTTCTTTACACTTCTATTGCGAAAAAATACTATTTTTGGTTTCACACTCTCTCCACGGAATTGTTAATTGGTTAATAACAATTATCAAGAAGGAGTATGTTAATGATGATGAAAAGAATGTGAACAGTAATGCGGTAAATTGAACCACATGTTTACAATTTATGAGTGATAATCTAACAACGTTTTATTTTGCATTTAAAAATATCAAAAGTTCAAAGTTTTCTGTAAAACGAGGAACTTGTAGATTGTTAGTCTCCGACCTCCATTGTCTGCATGACATGGTATTTCCCAGTCTTCAGTAGTTGCTCTGTGCATTACTTTACCGGTTGTTTTTTACATATAAAGTGCTGTCATTGATGTGTCGGCCGCCTAATCAGAGTGGGACCCGAACCAGAAAAAACGCACAGAACAACCCCTCGTATTGACTTAAATAAATATTATGTATAAATATTGTTATAAATATTTTTTATTACAGGACAAAATTATGGAATGTTGTCTAAAATTCTAACCAAAGTCATAAGATAATAAGGATGATCAGACTAAAAAAAATATTTTTTATATCCATTATATTTCGTGTTCCGATTGACCAAATAACTTCTTTCAATTAAATAATCTTTATGCAAGGTATTGACAGAAATGGAAAAGTTAGTGTCACGAGTGGGATTCGAACCTACGACTTTCGGCAAAATGCGCCCCTACTCAACCACTTGAGCTATCGTGACTTCAATCCACTTTGGATACAAATTCATGATAGCGCAAGTGGTTACGTCAACGGAGTATCAAGCTGAAAATCGTTAGTTCGAATACCGCTCGTGACACTATTTTTTCCCTTGCAACCAATGCCTTACACAAAAATTAATTAATTGAAATAAATTATTTTCTTGACCCTCTCTATTCCATTGACAGATTACCAACAAAAATTAATATTTTCCAGTCAAACCATAATGGGTTACAGTCTTTGAACTAGACCTTCGGTTAAATGTTTTCGAATGGGAAGTTTGTGTCCGAGTAGATCGAAATTACGATAGCCGAAGTGGTAGAGAACCGGGGTATTTAGCCAAAGGTCGTGGGTTCGAAGCCCGATCGTGACACTAACATCATTTCAACCAATACCTTACATAAAGATTAATTAATTGAAACAAATCATTTGATCTTGACTCATTCTATTCCAAAGACAGACAGACCAACAAAAATAAATATTTTACACTCCCACCATAATGGGTTACAGTCATTGGCAATGATGGGATTGGCAACACTCAAAGGACTTTGAAACCATTTATCAAAAAATTAATTATGTCAATATATTTTATAATTGTAATATAATTACCGAGATGAGTATAAATATTTAGAAGTCATATTTACCCCGAGGCTCTCTTGTCTTATC
This sequence comes from Cimex hemipterus, assembly GCA_039619505.1. NCBI lineage: Eukaryota > Metazoa > Arthropoda > Insecta > Hemiptera > Cimicidae > Cimex > Cimex hemipterus. The sequence continues at coordinate 29,422,545 of CM077103.1, read as the reverse complement.
CCGATCAAAGTCAAGTATAATGTTTTTAAGGCGATAAGTCGTGCAATTCTGTGCTATGGCTGTCAAATGTGGGGATACCAGACGTTTGAAGCAATAGAAAAAGTGCAACGTTTGTTTGTAAGAAAGTTGTTCACATTGCCCTCTGGTACACCAAACTATATACTATATTTAAAAAAATTTGGATTTAATTTTGGTGTATAAACTTAAGCTTCACTACTCCTATATTGTGAAAGTTCTGATGTCTCCCGATACTAGATACGCCAAAATAACATCGTTGGCGGTCATAAAGGCTAACAGTTCACGGTTCGCTCACTGGAAGTATTTGTTTGAAAGGTACAACTTGCCCTTCCTCATATCCTTGGACAACCTCTGTGACTGGCATAATCATTTTTCAACTCTTGTTGATCAAATTAATAAACATCACGAAGAATGCCGGTCACGAGTCCAAGCATCCACGCATCTCACACTTTACAAGGAGGTACAAATTTCTCCTGCATTGTTCGACCTGCACGAAGATAATTTTGACGGTCTTTGTCTCAATGAGTTGCGATGGCTATTTAAGATAAGGAGCGAGGTTTTGCATTTAAACTCGGCTGTTTGGATCAGAGGGGAGTTGGGAATCTGTTATTTGTGTAATTCGCGATCTATTGAAACGGTATCCCACTTCTTGGCGGAGTGCTCGTCCCTGGGTGAGATTAGGTTGTTGCATCTCGGATGTTTCACTCTTCCCAGGGTTGACCTGCCCCGGTTCTTGAGTGGTTCAAATTCGCGGCCCTTAATTCGTTACGCTAGGCATGCATGGAAGTACAGATATGAATTAATTAATGAGTTTAATTTTTGATTTCTATTATATCCTGTTTTTCTATTCTCCTTTGCATTTTGTCAGTTTTTGTTTTCTTTGTATTACGTAAGCTATAACGTTTATTTTATTTTATATTATTTTCTTTGGTTTCTGATTGTGTAATCAACGACCTCCGGCAGACGGATCCAAGATCCATGGCCTTAAATGCTTGGAAATCTATCTTTTTTCCTTTTTTATGTTTAATAAAGCATTATTGTTATTATTATTATTGTAATATAATTATTATAATAGATATTATATAATATTTATTAAATATTTTATATTTAAGATTTCTTCCTGATGATGACCTTAAAATAACAATAGAACTTATCAAGTAACAATAGAATTTGTTTGCCATCCACTTGACCACACCGAGATCCTGATTATTCATGAGTGACAAAGTGGTCGACCCATTAACAATAAGAAAAAAAATTCTAATCGTTAAAATAATTTTTTATCTTTAACCCAAGTCTCCAAAAATTATTAAAGCAAGAAAAATTACAATTATTCAAATATCGTGAGATGCGGTCTGGTGTGATGTAGGTATCAGAAAAACATTTTCTTTGAAAGAAAATGTTTTTCTGATACCTACATCACACCAGACCGCATCTCACGATATTTGAATAATTATCCGTTAACGGCCACTAATCTCTACACAAAAAAAAATTACAATAAAAGGAAAAACTACAGTATTTGACATGAGTAAGCAAATGTAATAAAAACGTTGTACGTGTTAAAATGTGCCCACTTTCAATAGTTGAAACTCAAAACGTAACTGAATATAAACGAGTTTAGGGTGCCGTCGCTCGTCATTCGAAATGAAATAGAAATATTAACGTTTAGTTTATTTTATGTTCCTTTTTTCTTCTAAAAATACGATTTTATTTTCTGCACGGGACCATCACTTAGTATGCAGTTTCAAAAGCGTCAACATAATAATGGTTCGCCTTGGGTATTTCCACGGCATGAATGCTGACTCAGTGGGATGAAATCCAGTTTCGCGCGGTCCGGATTCCAGGAGCCGACTATAAAAAATTGCAGTAGGTGGATCAATTGGAGAATTATTTTATGAACGAATTTTTGAGACTGATATTTCTTATAATGTGAGCATAGGACGAATGGGAGTTTATCGATGATTAAAATTTGACGACAATGACGAAAACATTTGGGCGTTTGCATGTAAAAATGTTTAAACAGAAACTTACTTGCTATCTATCTAAAACTATCAATTAAGCAGTAATTTTGGCAGTTTTTTATAATCAAAAACCCCAGTCTATTGACGTTATTTCCATAGAGTCTGAGAGCCATAAATCAGAGGTAAAATTGAATCGTTATGTGGTTGGTTCATCCTTCCAAATTTATGAAATCCTCCGGTTAAATTGCATTTTCCCTCCCTCAGAAAAGCCACTAGTTGGCCTGATCGTATCTTCCACGTGTATTTTCATCCCATTCCCTTTTTCCGTTCGTCATAAATCATAATAAACTGGGAAAATCATGTCGACGTGCGGACCCTCATCTCGGGAATCCATCGAAAAAAGACGCCGGCGGAAAAAAGGAAGGATGAGTCCGAGCATTTTTCCGGATATTACTGCCGTAATAAGGAAGAGGAAACAACAACATAACGGAAATATGTTGGAGGCCTTAGGCCAATAACTATATTCCTTTTCAGATATAAAGTTGATAATGTTAAAAGCCGCAAGCAGGCAGAAGGAGTTGAAAACCGATATAACCACAATCTTCGTTTACATTTATAAATAAAAAATTTATTTCGCTGGCATTATATAACTTACAATAATAACCATTTGATTATGAATTACAGAATAAGACCAAATATTGATGGGTTTTTTAAAATCACACTGTATCCTGTTTTCAACAAACGCTACAAATAAAAAATTGTCAACACATACTACAAGCAACCAATAATTATTTAATGCACTCAGCTCTGAAACAATATCTACAAAAAGTTTCAGGGTGCATGATGCATAAAACAATTTTACATTTTCTATGTTCCTACCACCCAGTCCTACAATGGCCTTATAATTAGGTGTCGTTTTTGTTAAGCAAAAAGGCACTCGCAATAACTTTTTCGGTGGCGTCGGTGGCCGCAACGGTTTAGGCGATGACACGGCGCTCATCACGAAAGTGAAGGTCCCGGGTTCGAATCCAGCGTACCTGCATTCAAACCCGACATATTTCTTTTTTTTTTAAAATACCGACACCCTAAGTGTTTGTTTATATGACCTCTGCTGTTGCTATACAAATTAATATTACTATGAATTAAACATCAGACCTCTTGAAATTGCGTTCTTTCTGAAGTACTTTATTAATAGAAATGCATTTTATATTAATTGTCTGGCAACAATATTGAATAATTACTGACACACGATCGTGTGTGTGCGCGAGAGAGAGTCCGCGAGAGAGGGAGAGAGAACAAATAAAGACAAGAAAAAATTATGTATAATTAGTAAATGTTTACTTATTACAATTATTGTTATTAATCATGTGTTTTAAACAAACAAAGAGGCAACAAAATAAATTAACAGGTAGAAAAAAGAAAAATCACGATTTCAAAAAGCATTTTGGCTTTATATCATATTAATTTATCCTGTTACCTCAAGTATTTTTAGAAATCCCGTTTCTTCTTATCTCTACCAACAATATTAAACAAAACCGTTTAACTTTTTGCGAAAGAAATAAAAGTCAGGTCTGTTTTTCCCTCAGTGTGTGGCACCAGGGACTAATCCAATTTTTACATTTCTCTCGGCATAAAAGACGGCTGGAAATTGGCTTTTATGTTAAGTTCGTTAGCATCTGGAAACCGAGCTTAACGTTATAAAGGCCGTTTGCGGAAAAAAAGGAACGATATTCTCCTTTTTCAACTCTTGCCCCTGGCTTTGAAGAAATTCAATTGAGCTGGGCGCCAGATACGAGATTTGGCGGTTTTTAATTAAGAGTCACATCAGCCAGGAGCGATAGGTATTAGGTATATAGAACTGCCTTTTAAAAACGTAAACTTATTTTATATGCTTTCATCTCAGCTAAATTAAGTGTTTTAGCTTTTTTACAGGAATCTCTTTGCAAACAATCCCTGAACTGCTTTAGACAGGCTGAAGACATTATGAACCTAAAATTACAGATTTCAACCTGAGCATTTCTAAATTCTTTCTCATTTATATATATAGTATGAAAATCACAATTTATTCAATTTTTGTCCATTTTTCAAACCTATAATGTGAAAAAATAAATACGTAGGAGCGAGGGCGCTTGGAAAGCTTAACACCTAATGTATTTAAATTTCCTGATTAATTTTCGCAATTTTAAAATTTTACAAAATTCTATTCGCATAAAATATTTTATCATTTTAACCTTTTAGCTATTTTATCTTTATTTCACAATTATTTTTGCGAACGAACCCCTCATTAACTGATTTAGGAGATTATTATCCTTCTCAAGTTGGAGATTTACTTCTTTCAATTGATTTTATTTTATTTTTTTAAGTCTTGGTTGAAACGAAAATGTTAGTGTCACGAGCGGGATTCGAACTCACGAACTTCGGCTGAATAGGCCGCTACTCAACCACTTCAGCTATTGACTTCGATCCGCTAGGACACCAACTCCCCATTTCAATCTACCTTTCGAATTTTCCCTCCTTTTTGCCATTTTTCAATCGTGGGTTCGAATGTTGATGTTAGCCTTTTCATTTCAACCAAGGCCTTACTTACTAACAATAATTAAGTGAACGTCAATCAGACCACTAAACAGATTTACAATTTAGAGATTTCGCGCGTTTTTTATATTAAACATAAAAGTTTCAATTCTTTCGGGCTTTTTATATTATTTATAGTTGCGAGTTTAGGAATTAATGTGACAATATGAGCTTTCAAATAATCACAGCTCATATTATTATTATTGTAAGAAAATGAAGATATGATTATAAATTAGGAAGTTTCGCATTTGAAAAAAGAAAAAGTCATCGCAATCTATGCATATAAACGGTTTACCTTTATTCTACGCACAACATGATTTTAGATAAACAAAATATGAGATGAATCTCAATCTTCTTTCTCAAGATTTAAGCAGGTTTATAATATTATTTTATTAAACATATAAATCCTAATTTCTTTACCGTTTGTTTCTTGAAAATGCAAATTTTTATGCCTATAATCAATCAATCCAACCTCAAACCAAAACGTAGTTTTTTCTTTTCATAGAAAATAATATACAAAGAGAGATCTAATCCCCTATATTTTTGAATGTTCACATACTTTTAATAACTATTTTCTAAACCCCTTTTTAACATTAATTTTTATCAAATAAATTTTCGTTGTTTAGTGGCCGTTGATTAATGAATATTTACAGATCGTGAGATGCGGTCTGGTGGGACGTAGTTTTATAAACACTTTTCCTTTATCGTGACAACGTTTCGATCTTTATTGAGATCATCTTCAGTGCTCAAAGGGTTTGTTTACTGTGTAGATGATCATTACTGTGTGTCTACGCATTCACAATACAACACACAATAACGACATATCTATGTTTAAAAAAAAACACTTTGAGCTCTGAAGATGATCTCAATAAAGATCGAAACGTTGCCATGATGAAGAAAATGTTTTTCTAAATCTACATCACACCAGTCCGCACGGAAGGATCTCCAAATAACCATTCTAATAAAGTTCGTAATAATTTAACAATGTATGTATTATTAATTTAAAAAATTGGTCTTTTCTCTTGTCTTTGGTAACTATTATTGCGTTACTGTGTGGTCCTTGATTGGTTTTGATGCCGGGTTCTCTTTCGGCCAAAGAAAAATGCCAACGTGTTGCTTCTCGTGCACCTCCAAGCCAACAGCGCTCTCCCCGTGGAAATCTCCTTCCTCCTTTTGATCGCTTGTGGAAGGGCTTTTGGCGGCCCTTTAAATTGCATTGTTATACTATTTATTTTCATAACCAAATCATCTTACTGTATTTTAAAATATTTTATTATTATTATTTATTTTTATTACAATAATTATTATTTACGATATGTAATTTTCGGATACATGAACTTATGTACAACTATTTTGTTGAGGGGAGAAATTTTTTTTTTTACAGTTTACTCGGAAAGGAGGTCGCGGGGCCATTTCCTGTTAAAACGCCTTATGCGGTCGTAGCGATGGGTTCTATCGGACAGGGCTTGAGCAAGACTATCTGGATGGTGGGAAAGTTATTTGTGAAAATTGGTAAATTTTTGAGGAATAAATTTGTGGATATAAGGAATTTGAAGGTCATGGTGGAGGGTAGCATTTGAGACATAATAAGGAGCATTTACAAAGGACTTTAGATTGAAAGGATTCAAGGCGTTGGATATAGGAAGGTTTAGCGGTACCCCACAGTTCTATTCCGTACGTCCAAATCGGTCCTAATAGTGTTTTGTAAATTGTAAGTTTGTTTTTTGTCGATATTTTAGACTGTCGTCCTATAAGTCTGTGCAGTAGACCATTCCGTCCATTTAGGTTTTGTTGTTGATTCTACGTCAGTCGTACGTCTAAAATTTAGAGTTTTTAAAATTTAGATTTCAGAGTAGTTCCATTTAAAGGAACCCAAGGTAGGGAATGCAGTCGGATTTTGGGATAGGAACATTGTTGTAGTATATCGTGAGAGGAGATTTGCTTCGGAGTGTAAATGTGACATGGACGCTCTTACTTTTGTTTATCTCGATTTTCCATGTTCTACACCTATCTGCTATACGTAAGATATGTTCCTGCAGATCTTCCGAAGCAACCGCATGATTTAAAATATTAGTAAAATTTTTATAAAGGCGCTTCCATTAAAACACCATTTACTAAATACATACACAATTATTGATCTGGAAAAGAAGATGTGATTCGTAAATAAAAGGGTTCCAACAGAAGAACATTGAAGAGGGAAATTTTCCGTCTCATTTGATTTACTTATCGTATGTATCTAATTACTTTTTAGCACATGAACATTTCCTTCGTGATAAAGACTCTATATCATTATTTGTAAGCCTTAGTACAATAGTTAGCCCTTTCCTTTTCGTACAACTTACGACTCAGATGTGGTCGTGAGGTGAATCGAGTGTACAATTTGTAGACATTTATCGACTCAAATAATAATTTTGGACAATATTTCTATGTAGAAACTCATCGTTAGCAAGTAAAAGTAGACTAACGTAGAAATGTAATATGGCAGCCCCTCTAAAAAGCCACATGAAAATATAATTTAGGCATATCGTTCGAAATAGGAGTTTATGGGCCGAGACGCGAACCTACCACGGTGCACTCAGTGACTGAAATTCCCTTCCCTACGCGCAATTGATTCACTCGGTGATCACGTTGATCTTGACAAAAGAAAAAACAAATTCGCAAAAACGTTGTTATGTAACCTGAGAACGTGAGGTCCTCGTTAATTACATATATAAATAAAATCATTTCCAATATCCCTAAACGTGTTTTTAATTCAATGGGGAGTGCTATATACAAGATGATATCTCATAATTATTGGGTTGGCAACCTTACATTTTTTTTTTTTTGTAAATTGTTAACTATGTGGTTTGGTTAAAACTAAAAATGCTCGATCATATCGGTGAATACAGCAGTACAGTCAGGATTCATTATTTTCATTCAATGCTGAATTTCTTTGTCTTTTTTTATATTTGTTCAATTCAATAATCCATTTTCATTTTTTATTATAACCAGTTATAACGTTTAGAGGGAATAAACGATTGATTAAGAGAGAGGGGGAGAGAGAGAGTGAGAGGAAGAGAGAAAGAAAGAGGGAGAGATATGGTGAGAGAGAGAGAGAGAGAGAAACAGAGTGGGAGATGAAATTATTACTTATTTAGTTGATAAAGTTATGTCTCGTGGATGTTTCTACCATTTACTGAGAGAAGGGGAGAGAAGATATGGTTTGATATGATTTATTTTGCCAGGCAATTTAAGTGTCCTGGACATATGTGCCACTTAACATATAAAGAGAGAGAGAGAAACAGAGAGGGAGTGAGTGAAGGAGAGAAAGAGAGGGACATGAATTGATACAATTTATTTAACCAGGCAAAGTTAATTGTCCCAAAGAGAAAGAGAGTAAGTGAGAGTGAGAAAAAGAGAGAATGGGAGAGAAGGCATGATCGATATGATTTATTTAACCTTGCAATAGGATAAACCAGCTCAACCTATGTCCTTTTTAACACAATTTAACGTGAAAAGTGAGTTAACGCGAGAGGAAAAGAACGTGGCATAAACTGAAAAACATTTCAGCAAAACACCACAAAGGATAACACTGATTTTTACAAATTCAAACCTGAATTATATATTATAAAATATATACATTTTATTTAAAAAAAGATGTTGAAGGATGTTATAAGAACGCCATGATTTTTTAGTGTTACTCAAACGCTTGGGAATTGAAAAAGTGATTTAATCGGTGAAGATCACATCAAAGTATAGACGGACCCACTGCCGCTTCAAAAGGTATCCACCAAACTTAATACTTCATTTGAAAAAGAATAATATTCACTTGATAAGCAGCAAAGTACGGCTAAATTTATAATAGGCTTTTTCAAGTCTTTCGGAATATAAATTTTTTATTTCTTAATAAATTGCTCGTCAGCAGAAGTAATGGTTGTCGGGGTTGTCTTGGAAGTCGTCAAGAAGTTAAAAGTTACAGAATTGATACGAACTTAAAAAGATTTTTTTTTAACAGTGTTGAAATTAATTTCCAATCCCATTAAAACTTTTACATTGAACATAAATTGGCTGGGTAATCTGGCCAAATAGTTACGTTAACAAGGAAACGTTCCCTAATTGAAATATATACGTACAAATTGTGTTGGTTGGATAACGCCCCGGTTTAAATATCATAAATTGCCTCTTATCATAAATAATATCATTAGGATTGACACATTTTTCATGCGTTTTATCAAACAGAATTAAAAATCGTGAGGGATTTTGCAAATTTAGTGCTTAAGGAAAGAATTGCCGGTGTTCTGTGGTCGATTTGCGCAATTGAAAATAGCACGGTTAAATATTAAACAAATCATGACTTCTCGCTTTTGAAAAGGTCAACGAATTTGCAAACAACTTTAACTGCTGGCATAAAGAAGTACATATTTTTCCGACTTACTGTAATTAATTTTAATAGAGCTGTTGAAAAAGGAACGAAATATCGTTAAAATAATTAATCCATAAAATATCGTACGAATTCAAAAACTTAATTAAAATTACACCTAACTTACATACACATAAGTACAAAATAAGATAATAAGGAACACCATACAAAATTGATATTTTAAAACTAATATTTAAATAAAATACGTAGTATAAGAAAATAAATGCCTTGAAATGTCCAAGAGATAATTATTAATCTTACAAAAAATATTAATGCACAAGAAAAATACGAATTCGCCGTTTCCGTTCCCACAGTTCTTAAAGCCGTGCTGGTTTGATTATCCAAATTAACTAGTCGATTTGCAAGATAATCACGAACAAGGATGGGCTTGGAACGACTCAAGGATTTAATATATGATTCTAAAAACTTTTTTGTTTGAGATTAATTTAGAATCGCTTGCCCGTTGTGAACCGTGTATGCACATAAGCATAAACCATACCAGACCTCACATCACATTGTCGGTATTATTCAGCCAGATATTGTATTTACCATAAAAATGATATTATTTTCTATTTTTAATTCATCTAAAACCTACGATTAAGAATAATTTAAACAGAAGGCCGCGAAATTCCCAGTGTTGCGTAATTTCACAATTATGAACTATCACTGAGTTACTGCATTCTTTTATAGAGAACACAAGTATGTTATTATATGTACGATATATACTACTTTTACCGAAGAGATGTAAAATTGCAAAATTGATTACACGATATGGTTCACTTAAAAAGAAATTCCTTGCTCCATAAAATGTACTTTCAACCCCAGAAACCTCATCCCTAATAAATAATAATTCATAATTACTTTTTAATTAATTAATTTCTATTTCATGGCTTAGTTGAAAATTTATAGTTCTGATAAAAAAGTAACTTTTTATTCGATTGAATAAGTTTTTCGGACACCCATTTGTCTCAAAATCTTGCGTTTTGTCCAATTTGCGTTTATTCCAATATTACAATTGAAATAAATGAGTAGTCGAAGTGGGAAGTTGGCGGCATGGACGATCTTAGTCACTGTAGCTCCAGTGGTAGAGTATCGGCGGCGTATTTAGCCGAAAATCGTGGGTTCGGGTTCGAATCCCGCCTTTGACACAAATTTTTCTTTTCGAAAAAATTGTCGATAATTCATTGCGTCAAAATTTTGATTATGCCACCATAGTGCGTTGAAGGCTCCTTTTAAGGACATCAATAGTGATTGGTTTTTGTTGCCACATCTTCAACTGTTCCCTTGACAAAATTTAAAGCATCCACTGCATTATTTCGCTGAGTAAATCCATATTGTTCGTCGATAGCATTCCACGGCTTTTTAATTTGTACGTATTTCTGTTTGCCATTAACTTTTCTAAAATCTTTAATCAAAACAGTTTGAGGTGATTGGTCTGTATTTTCTTGTTCCTTTGACTTGCCTCGGTTTTATTAGTAGAATAAGTTCCGATTTCTTCCAGATTTCTTTGAATATTCCTTTTTGCAAGCAAACCTTGTATAGTTAGGTTACAAAGGGAAAGTCAAACACACTTCTTGATAATGTTTTTGGTCAGACCATCTATGTCGGCGGCTTTACCACCTTGAAAATAATAATTGTCTGTTTTATTTCGCCTATTGACAATAGAGGATCCTCTTATAACACTCCTTCATCATTGTTACTCTCGATTTTTTTTTTTTTTTACTGTCTTTCTGAGGATAGTTGTCCGCCAATGTATGGTCGACTGTTCAGTCAAGTGATTTAGTGTATTGGCCATCTATTTTCTTTAGAGTAGTAAATGTGGACGGAATTTTGAGTTTGCCTGCAGCTAGATTTCACATATTACTCCCCCACGCGTTAAAGCCATTTTGAATATTGCAATAATTTTCCCCCGAATCTTATTTGGCTTGTAAAAGCATTTTCGTATTCGAGTTCTCTTTCCTTCCTAAGTGAAAGGCCATTTTTTGTAGCTTGTTACTTCCTTCATTTCTGAGAGTGGTGGTATTGCGCGTCGTGCAGTCGAGTTGTACTACAAGAAATATCACGATCCCCCCATTGTAAATGATAAATTATTCAAATATCGTGAGATGCGGTCTGGTGTGATGTAGGTATCAGA
>CM077103.1:29372947-29411065 GCA_039619505.1 Cimex hemipterus | reverse complement strand
GTGCCACGATAAAGAAAATGTTTTTCTGATACCTACATCACACCAGACCGCATCTCACGATATTTGAATAATTATCCGTTAACGGTCACTAATCTCTACACACGTAAATGATAAAACTTTCATTCGAGGTGCTCGAAATATGAATGAGATACAGATCAGTTGCTCGGCACCGTAATTCAACGAGGAGCTGAATATTTTGCCGTATTTCAATTAACTATTCTTTTTATGTAATGTCTTGGTCGAGATGAAAAAGTGTCACGAGCAGATTCGAACCCAAGATCTTCGGCTCAATACGACGCTGTTCTAAATATTTGAGTTAACTGATGACTATTAAGTGGTTAGAGTAGCAGCATATTGAGCCAATGGACGTGGGTTCGAATCCCGCTCGAGACACTAACTTTTTCATCTCAACTAAGAACTTACATAAAAAGATTAATTAATCTATTATAATAATAAAATTATAAATATTATATATAATAATCATCTAAAGAAGTAATTTTGTCAATTAGGCCACTAAACGTAATGGATATTAGTGTATGTTTGCGAAAATCCGATTAGTCCTCTCTGAAATGTTGGAAGGGTTTTTCAAAAAATAAAGTTAGAGAAATACTCCGGACTTAGAATATTAAGTCGTATCGCTCTTTTCTAGGGAATTCGGGACTCTGATTATAACAAGGCTCTAACGTTCCTTGCACAAAAGTCGATTTAGGACGCTAAAGAAAACGTTCCTCCAAACATCATATAGACTGGACAAATTCATTTCTAATGGCCTGCTAAACAGTTGGAATTTACGAGAGGAAAATCCGAGAATTTCGTACCCTTGTCATCATTGGGTGCTTCTCAGTATCAACTCTTGGTGTGGACTTTTCAAAAATAAATTAATTGAGCCTTATTTCTACGACAATAATTTAAATGGTGCTCAGCTACTTATTTTTTTAGGGATGTTTTGCCAACACCATTAGACGATGTTCTTCTGCAACATCGACAAAGAATGATTCTCCAGCTTTATGGTTAAGCTGCACACAATTTTTTGCAGATGAGACGTTATATAAATCGTCACTTCCGGAATAGGCGGATAGGACCTCATAGCCCGATCTGTCGTCCTCTTCGGTCGCCCGATTTAACTTTACTTGCATATTTTCTGTGTGGCCATTTAACAAACGGTGTCTACGCCAATCATAATCCAGCAACATCAGGTGAAGATGTTCGGCAAAGGATAATGCTTGTTAATCCATCTACCCTAACTCTATCGCTCTGAACACCGGTGAAGAGAGGTTAAAAAAGCATCTTTATGCAAGGCAGGCAGTTCGAATATGAAATGCAAATACCAATTAGCAAACCAAATGACTCTTTTTCAAACTTTGAACTTTTGGTCAATCGGATTGCACGATTGTTTTTAGCATAAAAAAATCCTCTAAAAGTCAAGAGATAAAGGGTTCGTATTTGAAGAAAAGTTGGCTTGAAATCCCCTGTATAATTTTTATCCACAAAAGGTTGTTTTCTTTAAATTGCTTTATTGGCTCAAGACAAACTCAGCCAGGTCATCTAAAAAGGTTAATAGGTGAGGTCTCCGGACATTTACCTTACAGGTACGGCCACGGTCATCCCTGTGTACTAATTTTAACTACAAGAAAAAAACCGTATACATACGTTGATTCATTTTTCCTCTTTAATAAAATAAGCAATATTTTTTTACAGTATATTTGTATATTCGCAATTATAAATTTTCGTATTTTGTGTATTAAACCGTCTAGTTTTCTTACCTGTAATCGGACTTATACAAAAACTTTTTTTATATATTCGACTCAATGCTTTGATAGAACATATAATAACTGTAGTCCTCGGTTATAATCAACATAAAACCTAGTAATAATATTATTTTAACATTTATTAAAATATTATTTGTAAATATATCAAAAGATATTAAAATGTAATAAAGAAAATCAGCAATATGCTGGGCCATCCAGAAGAAAAAGACTGCTATTTTATTTCAATCATTTTCTAACCTTTGGAAAGTTTTAAGGATATAGTTTAACGATTGGAGAAAATTATGGCTACTAAACAAAAGAAACAAAGAAATATTTGTAATAAAATTTTATTTAATTTTCTTCCTCCTCCACCATGTACGAAGTAATGAAGACAATAAATAAAATAAAAGGTTTTAATCGCGAAAAAGAGGTAGTACCATTTAATATAAAATGAGGCAAAAACAAGATTTTTGTACGTTTAGTATTTAAATGTATTGTATAATATTTACATACAGTGATACCAGAAAATATTAAAATAAGTATTTAGAAATAAAGTGCAGTTAGTATTAAGGGTGGACTTTTTAAATATTTTTGATTAAGCCATGAAAGCAGAGTTGAAATGTACAAATTCAATTACTGATTATTTGAAGTTCGTGGGATGCAGTCCGGTATGATGTTGGTTTCAGAAAAACATTTTCTTTATCTTGCTAACGTTTCCACAAGAAAAACGAAATCTTTGAGTGAGTACAAATAATTTGATGGAATCCAAAATTTTCTAGCAATTTGTACATTCACTGTTTTTGTCATTTGTTCATGTATTTGTCAAATTTAAACAATGTTGTAATCCCAGGCCCTGAAGATGATCTCAATAAAGATCGAAACGTTGGCACGGTAAAGAAAATGTTTTTCTGAAACCTACATCACACCAGCCCCTCACCCCACGATTTTTGAATAATAATCATAACCAAATTTAGTATGCTGGGTGTTACAGGGATGGTTAGGGTTATTACTGGCAACACTGCCATGGTGGATTCATTAATTAAATCGTAGTGTGCCGTAGTCAGGTTTCTATCCTGACTCTTTCCTGAGATATTAATTTTTATTTTTATTTTAGTATAAAATCAGACTTTTTGCATAAAATTGCAATTTACTAATTTGGCCGTTATTAACATACGAATCAAACCTTTATTTCGCAAACTACGATAAATTTTCTACAAAATAAACAACATTTTCGTTGAAACAGTCGCGCTTCTGATTACGCACAAGCCGCTCAAAGAATAACAAATGGTAAAACCTTTAGAAATATACAATTCTGGCTCGTGGAATTACTTGTCCATAAAAACTTCCGGAGTTCACAAAAGTTGCCTTATATTAGAAGTGTTACCTTTTTTTAGAACATTCCTTAGTGAAATCTCCTTTGCAAGGTTGAATAAAGATAAGACCACAAAGAGAGCAGACACCCAAGAACTTCGTAAATGTCATAGTTTTAATAAAGACATTTTAGTTGGAAACAAAAATTAAATGTATTTTTATTGTGGCTGAGCCCAGCGAGGGATCCTGCTTTGATCCCTTTAGATTTTTACATATGGGAACTCGAAAAAGTGCAGTGTACAGCAGACCCATATAAAGGAGGGAACAGCTCATAGAGAAAATTGAAATCACGTGCAATGACATGAGGAAAGGAAGGAAGGGAATGGACTTGATTTTTGTTATCAAGTAATAAATGTTTTAATTAAAATATGATGTGTACGTCGTTCGCCAAAAAAGTATTGGTTATCGGTCACAAAGACCACACAAAATTCAATTATCTTTTTAATAATAGGATCCTTGTATGATGTAAATTAATGAACTATTGTTTAATAAATGGTCTAGGTTGAACTTACCTAGAAAAGTCATAGTCGATGGCATGAACATTAAATTAAATATTCAATTTATTTATTTAGCTTTATTTTCAATTCCTGGAGATTTATAAACGGACCGCGTGAGAACATGCAAAGGCAAAAAGGGCTCGGTAAAATTATAATGCCTAAAATATAAGCCCGACAACCTCTCTTTATTGTAGCATGTTTGTTTTCTTTAAATTTTAAACGCCAGGTAAACGTCAGTCAAACAGTGAGCTACTTACATGGAGCGGAATAAATCCCCAGGAGGAAAAATGGAAGGGTTTAATATTTTAATGTACTTTTTTTTCTACGTCCGTATTGCATTTTCAATTGCATCAGTGCAACGTTCAAGGTTGTACAGTTCGATTATTGTAATTTTGGCCCATTAGCTTTGTGTTTGTTTTCACAGAGCACGATCGAAGCCCTAGTTGCTTAGTTTAATTGAATCCGTTGATTAACCAATTAGTAAAATTTGCAGTGTTTATTTCTCAAGCAAACGTATAAGAAAAACTATCTAGCTGTAAACGTTTAATTTCTTTATTGCATTTCCTGAGAGTTGAATATCACAAATTGAAATGTAAATTTTGTTGACTTTTGATATTACAACAAAACTTAACACCGAGCTAACTTATGAATGGTCAACAACAAAATAATTGGATTAAAATTTAGAAAATGTAGTTAATCATGATTCCAAGTAACGGTATAGATTCTACTGTCTAACTAGGTTATTATGCTAATTCTTAAAACGCCATTTAAGAAACCGGTTTGCTCACGATTCTGTCTCGACTAAAAGAATAGAGCCGATCATTTGGAAAAAAAAATCATTAAGCGTATTTATATTGGGATATTGTAAAAAAAATAGAAAGCGTCCTACAAAACCAAACATTGAAGAAGTTTTTTATTTATATGTAGAGATTAGTGGCAGTTAATCGATAATTATTGAGATATCGTGAGATGCGGTCTGGTGTGATGTAGGCTTCAGAAAACCATTTTCTCTATCGTGCCAAAGTTTCGAACTTTTATTGAGCTCATCTGGTTTTCATTTAAACAATACATTGGAAAAGTGATTTCCATTTATACATTGGCACGATGAAGAAAATGTTTTTCTGAAACCTACATCACACCAGACCGCATTTGACAACATCTCAATAATTATTAATTTTTCATATAGGGCCGAGAAAAAAATTAGAATTGTCCTACAAACCATAATATTGAAGAACAAAAGCAGTTCTGGCTTTAAGCGCTGTTAATCAGATCGATCAAATATCAAACTCTCGTTACACTGATGATGTTGTCAATTTAGACAAATGTTATATTCGAGATTTTTGGCTGAACATACGGTTTTTGTTTGTAAATGTCAAAATTAAATAAAGGACTTAACTAGAAAAATATTATATATCTATGGCTGAGAAATAACACCAGTTTTTTTTTCATTTAACTTATAGGAAGAACATACAAATTGATTTTATTTAAAATAATAAATAAAGAATGTATCATGAAAAGTAAGGTGTTGCGCAAAATCAAAATACTAATAAACTTTCGTTCAGAATAATGGTCTGTTGAATATAAAGAAATTTTTTACCATGTAAAAAGAAAGGTTTTATAACTACAAAATAAAATATGTAAAAGGAAAAAAGGTTATTTGGTGAGGTACAAAAAAATATTAACTCGTTTCTTATTAACATAAGTTGTTATTATTTAGAAATGGTGAGATGCGGTCTGGTGTGATGTGGGATTCAAGAAAACATTTTCTTTGTCGTGCCAACGTTTCGATCTTTACTGAGATCATCTTCAGGGTTCAAAGTGTTAGTCTTTTCTGTAATTGTGCCATTATTGCGGGTCGTGTTGACAGTCTCGTGTGAATTTGGGAAAATTTACGAATAAAATTAAAAACAAAACAAATAAGCCCTTTAGGAATAAAACGCGCTCAACTAAACAATCGAAAAGGTATGTAATTGAACGGTAAACGTAATAATGGGCATTCTCTACACCAGAATGGCACAATTTCGCAGAAGACAAACACTTTGAGTCCTGAAGATGATCTCAATAAAGATCGAAACGTTGGCACGTTAAAAAAAATGCTTTTCTAAAGCCTACATCACACCAGACCGCATCTCAATATTTCTAAATAATTTAACGATCACCACCACACATAAGTTGTAATATGAAAGAAAGCAATGACTACTTAATTCCTAGGTGGTAACGTTTGTCTTGTAAATAATATAACTTAAAAGATGGACAAAGATTAGGTTTGTTCTTCAATATTTGGTTTTATTGGAAAAGAAGTTGAGCGTAAAAAACATATTGAGATTCTATAAAACTAAATATTGATGAATAAACTAGATATTTGTTAATATATTAAGTTAAAAATTTGGTGATGTTTGATGTTGATTGTAATTTAGACCAGTGAGATGTCCGAAACGCTACATTTTTGTTAAAACTATTTGCTCGCACATCTTTTTTTAATAGTTAATTCTCAAAATTGAGTTTATACTAAAATAAATTAAAAATCGGACTGAGAAAAAACGCGGTGTTCCTCAAATAATTAAAGGAAAAAATTGTTCATTTTATTTTATTTTTTTTTTTTAAGTTTAGATTATAACTACCAAAACAATTTATATATCGAAAAAAAAATCTCAACCCCTCAACACAACCAACAAACTGGGATAAAAATATTCGCATTTTTTTATGTTAAAAAAAGAAATAATGATATGATATTTGAGAATGTATGTAGGTGCTTATTTTTGAGATACTTGATAATAGGAAAAGACGCAAGCTAATTGTGCATGCCCTTTTTGCTTGAAAACTACAAAATTAATTTAAGGACAGCAGAAGACATTGGGCCTATAAAAATACATAGAGGATTTTTTTTAATTATTTATTTTTGAGATATCGAGAAATGCGGTCTGGTGTCATGTAGGTTTCAGAAAAAGATTTTCTTTATCGGGCCCACATTTCGATCTTTATTGAGATCATTTTCTTCAGTGTACTTGTGCCATTCTTGCGTGTCGTGTGGAGAGTGCCACGTGGGCACAAGTACACAGAAGACAAACACTTTGTGTTCTGAAGATGTCTCAATAAAGTTCGAAACGTAGCACGATGAAGAAAATGTTTTTTCTGGTTTCTGAAAGCGGAACATTTCGAACTACAGAGTACATTTTGATTCAGATAATTTGAGTTAAAAAATAAATAAATAAAAATAAAGCATTAGGACAATTTATTTTTATAATGACGTACTCCTCAAAATATGTTCATATATATACATTATTATTTTTTATTTTTATGAATTTCTAATGTAAAATACAATTTGTACGACAGCTTTTATGTACCAAGTGAAAAAAATAACTATTGTGTAGAGATTAGTGACCGTTAATCGATAATTATTCAGATATCGTGAGATGCGGTCTGGTGTGATGTAGGTTTCAGAAAAACATTTTCTTTATCATGCCACGTTTCGGCCTTTATTGAAACCATCTTCAGGCCTCTCAACACGACACGCAAGAATTGCACAATTGCACTGAAGACAAACACTTTGAGCCCTGAGGATGATCTCAATAAAGTCGAAACGTTGGCACAATAAAGAAAATGTTCGCGTCTCACGATTCTAAATACTTATCGATTAACGGTCAATAATCTCTACACATTTATTTATTTTATTGTTAATACGTACAAATGCCAAACATCGAAAATAAAATTTAATTTTTTTAATCTGTTGGGTCACAGCATCTATTTACATCTCATGACGTCTTGAGGAATATGCGATTTTTGAGATGCTCTGAAATTTTGGTAGGACATTCTTTTTTTTCTAGAAAATGCTCTCAACGGAGTTAAGAACTTTTGAACTTCTCATTGAAGAAGTGAGTCACGTCAATTTTTGTCAATTTGTTGGCTCAATGTCCACAAATAGTGGCATTCGATTCTTAAAGTTTAGCCAAGTGTTATTTTCGAGATGCTTAAAATTTATAAATTTTTGTTGCACAGACTTTTTTTTAAATAAAAGCACAAATTTAGTTAAAGTCTTAGTAATTATCGAACAGCACATAATATTTAGGAAAAATTTAAAAATTTTGCGTATATAAAACCCTAACATTGAAGGAGAAACTAAATTTTTATTAAAATGTTAAATTAAAAGACAAAACTTTGTGACGCATGATGTTAATGACAAGTTGAAATTCTTGGGAAAAAAATTATTCGGTTATACATCTTTAGTTTAAAATATATTACCAAAATTAACTTAAAGTCTTCCTGACAAAAAAAAAATATTTATCTTTATTTTATTTATGTTTTAGGCCGAAAAATGTGCTGGAGATTGTATTATAAAACATGAACCATAAAAAAATATTTTCAAGTGCACTTTTGGTGCTTTGCTGAATCCAAAAGTTAAAACTTCGTTAGTTTGTCGATGTGACAATTTAAGCGAATGTAAATTTCAATTTTGTATTTATAAAACCCTTCTTTACTACTAAATCTCAAAATTATTAATTAAAACATCGTTTACTTAAGGTCGATCAAAAACGATTCCCTGTATATTACTCTGAGTAATAAAAAGATAAACAACACATTTTGGGATAGCATTGTAAGATTTCCAGGTGCAAACTTATGCACGACGTAGTAACAGAATTTCACGTGAAATAGATTTTCCTGGAGAAAATCGACTAAAACGATACTAATATTTGGTATAAATCGAAATTCTTTGCCATTGACTATTGTTGACCTTTTTGATTAGTGATATTCCAGATGTCATTGTTTCGTTGTTAGTCGGTTTGTTGTCTAGTTATAAATCTGGATTTCTCTTTCTGATCGGAAATCCCAAAGATGAGATTATGAGCTTTGCAACTCAACGTTGAAAATTCCCCGTACATATAAAACAAAATAAAGTTGGGTGATGCTCTCTTCAAGGTCAACAACACAAGCTGTGAAAGCGTTCGTTTCATATATTCATATAAATAAATTCAAAAATAGTCTTTTCCATATTCAAGTAACTGAGTAAGACCATATAAAAAATAATTATTAAAAATTAATTCCATTCAAAAATTGTCCAATTACGAGTTCCTTTTTTTTCTAAATATCGAAATAAAGGTAAAGGACAAACCTGTTCGTTTTTGGACAAAAAAAAATATTTACAAAACAATTTCAAAATATGTAAAATTAATACAACATAAATAACGTAAAAATTAACTTTATCACCTTAAAGAAGGTACAATGCCTCAAAGATTGTTATAGCACGTATTTTCTTTTTTTTTTTCGATCTAAAAACGTGATAACTGATATTATGTAGCCCGTATTTTGGATCTAAAAGAAGATTTAATAACCGAAAATAATTATAAAATCCCCCTGCTATACGAAATAACGTAAATAATCTCCTAACCACGCCCAATGACCTCAACGATGACTAAACACGTTACATTTTTCAGTCTGAAGTTTAATATAGAAAATTTGTAGTAATTTTCTTCTTTCGTCCAAATTTACTTCTAATATATGATAAAAAAATATTTAAACATCGGAACTTAAAACGAAATTCTAAATCCTTCTATAAAAGAAATATGTGAACGTGTAAAACCCTGTTTGTTGCACGTAGACTTCAGGATCTGAACACGTTAGGTTTCTTTGCCTCTTGTATATTTCCAAACGAAGTTACGATTTTAAAGTTAAGATATAGATTTTAAGACGACATTTTAAAATCGATCTACAAATTAATGATATCAATAATCATCATTATTTAACTCTATAATCCGAGTGATTATCGTTCTATTTTATTTTATTTTGAGTTTTGATTATTCATCTTTATCAGCGTGCCAGAATAATTATTTCATTACATCCTCTAAACACAATTATTCAACAGAAGGTGTTGGAATTGTAAATAAATTAGGCAGGTGTCATTACATGTGAGATAGCACTGAGGGGTTATCCTCGGTAGATCATCACGTTTCACAAACGCCTTTTATTCTAAGAATCCTCCGCACTAAATTCACGAACTTCGAGTAACTTCTCCAAAACGGAAGTGACGTATCATCACGCCATATCACACCAGTCAGTCATAATCCAACCCGCTAGCAGAAATTTTTAGGACATTTGCAAACATACTCGGACACCATTCTTCTTTTGTAAATGAAAAGTTGAAATACTTCTTTGAAAAATGTTTCACCCAACTCGGAAAATTAATAAAACCCGAAAGTTTTATAACAAATTAGCTCGGTCCGTTAGGTTAACTGCAACTGGCTTCCGCGTACTTTCAAAACTTTTCTTCCCAACTCTAAACATTTGTTCTTACAATAAATCAATTTTGCATGCCATTAATTTTGAGATAAAAGGTTAAATATAGAAACTTCTTTTGTTTAAAAATATTGTTTTATAATGCAAAAAGAAACTTCAAATTTTCTGAGTTAAAACGGACTTTAGGATTAACTTGAATGTTTATATAAAGAAATTTTTGGCAAATTCTTATGAAGAATGTATTATTTTTAAATATTTCTCGTGCTGTGGACTCAAATAGATTCCAACTCTACAAGGAGTTGAATCACTCCCTAACTGCAATGTTTTTTCTGATCCAGCAAATGATGTTCCGTTCTCATTTTTCCGCTGGTGGTTTAAAATACAGGGGGGGGGAGTTTCTTTTAATTCATTTTTTACATTTTATTTAATTTATTTATTAATTACTTTTATTTATTACTTTTTTTATAACGGGGCTTTCAACAATGAAGTCATTTCAGCCCCCTCTTACTGTACTGTTGTAAATAATTTACTACATATTATATATATTATATACATAGTACATATATCCTACATTTATTTACTAATAAACAAATGTAAAACAATCCACCATGTACAAATAAATACACGACACAATAACACACAACACAGATATACTTATTTACAAAACTACTTCACACATACACCATTTACAGGTGTGGAAACACCCCCGTCTCTCTCAAAAACCGGAACAGGGGTCCAACATCTGACCTGCTCGCCCGAGTACTGTTTTTATGTCAGAGTCCATGCCTACTCGCTCCCTGTAGGGGGCCAAGACACGACACTCCTCGACGAGATGGGACACACTGAGTAACCTTTCTCTACAAGCGGGACATCTGCGCGGGTTTTGACCCAGAATGAGATGTCCGTGTGTCAAACGGGTATGACCAATCCTCAACCGAGTCAACACGATCCTTTCATTACGTTTCAGATTCTCATGGGGCCATCATTCAGTCGTGCCCTTAACTCGCAGGAGCTTCTCAGACGACCCGGCCCACCGGCGCTGCCAACGCTTATCCAAAAAAAAATATTTGTCTTTATTTTATTTATGTTTTAGGCCGAAAAATGTGCTGGAGATTGTATTATAAAACATGAAGCATAAAAAAATACTTTCAAGTACACAAGCTGAATCAAAAGTTAAAAATTCCTTCCCCAAAAAGATCCATCCATCTTTACCTGGGAGTACTTCTGCCACTGCAGTGTGCTCTCAATGTAACTCAAGTGATCGTGGGATGCATTTCATTTTCTTGCTAGATGCTCAGTCCTGAACGAGGTATCTGTATGTGGGTAGGGGTTTTCTGACGAGCGAACGGCTCCGATTGCCAGCGTCTTGTTGATTTGGCTCGGAGAGCCTGGTTTTACAGGTATGAAAACATTGGAATGTAGGGAATCAATATTCTGTTGGTCTTATTTTGTTTCTTTTTGTTGTCTTTTTTATTTATTATTTATTTTATTTTGTTCTGTTTGTATTAACATATATAATTTCTAAATGCGAATCTGTTTGCCTGTGGGGGACCCTTTGTAAGTTGGAATCCTTTTGTTCTTTGAGGTGTCATTTTTATTATTTTCAAAGTTTATCGCAATTCAACCTTCTAATTCGAATATCCTGTAAATAATTGCAACCACTGAAGTTGATATTTTAAGTTCTCCTTTTCTTATAATTATATTATTAAGCATGTTCTTGGGATAGTAATACACTCCGAACTCTAGCTGACGGTTTTAACACCATGACATAATAATACTGTATTTTTATTTTTTAACTCAAATTTTTTTCTCATTTTGTAAATAAAGTATATCTATCTAATCCAATCTAATCTAATCTATTTTTAAATAATTAAAAGGCGATTAAAGCCAACAATGAAATGATTTGGTAAATGGAACAAAAGGATTCGTAAACAATTATTTAAGGTTGGGTTTATGCGTGTGCGCTTTATGTTTATAGACAATGGATTAAGGTGATTATTTTTACATGCCTATATATTTGTACTTAGAAATTCTTAACAGCAGGTCGGATGTTCTAAGCTGAACTTACTATCATCAAAGGGTCTGACCCGTCGTTTCGTTTTATTCTCGAAGGATTTGTTAGCCTACAATGAAACAAATTATCCGAGGACATTAATTTTACACGTGTGGTGTATATTACGACTTATTTCCTCCTTACTATTTCCGATTTGCATGACATCACTGTCGAATTGTCCTGGTGGTTATTGTTTCATCTTTTATCATCATAAAGCCTGCATTCGTAACAGTTCATCTTTTAATTTTTGAAATTATTAAAGCTCGAAAGAATCTTCGCCTCCGTTATGTCAAGCTTGTCCATACTTAAATGCTTACTTTGCCATTTTTCTTTGTAAAGAATAAATTATTTTTTTCTTCAGATTATAACTTAACAAATAGTGCTTTTCTGTTTTCTAATTGATATATAATAAAGAAACTGAGTACATTATAACGAGTCTAAATTAAACAAAAGCTAATCTTTTCAATGGAAAATATAGTTTCAAATTTATCCCCGAGTGTAATTTAATGATTTGCAGGTCAATCACACACCATATTACAAATCGAACAATTTCAAAAATATCTGCATAAATGATGAAAAATAATTGTGAAAAAAGTTTTCAGTCGATTGCAATAGTCAATCTCAAAGGCACGAGTTGAAACTTTATTTTACGCAGGGGCCGTTTCAGAATTGCGGTCTTGATTGATACAGGCGAACGTTCATGATCGATAGGAAGAAATGAAAGACGTAGGTCGAAACAAAAAGAAAGGAAACCCATTTGCATAAGCCGAGCTTATTTTCCTTACTACCTGCGTTTCCACAACAATTTCCAACAATAAAGTGAAAAAGTTATTGTTCAAAAGATTGATTGATAGATAGATAAAAGTGATATTATTTCGTTTTTACAATATGTAATCAGTAAAAATGTTACAATCCTTAATTGGAATTAACTATTGCACAAATTGCAACAGCATGGATGAAAATTGCCGACGAACGACGCAAAAACGTTTTCTAAACAAGTTAAAATCAATATTAAAGAAATATCTTTCAGTTAATTCATCTTTATATAAGGCTTAGGTTGAGACAGAAAACCAGTTTTACGAGCGGGATCCGAACCCACGACCGCTGCTCTTTCACTTGAACTACCGTGACTTCGAACCACTCGAACACTAACTTCCTTTCTCAACACAACCTTTTGAATTTTCCTCTAACTTTTTTCTTTTACAATGTCGTGTAATCTATTTGATCCTCTGCAAATTTTATCTCAACCAATACATTATTCGGTCAATCGGACCAGGAAATCTAATGGAATTAAATTATATAATAAACCATACAAACGGAACTTAAAACTGAGTGAAAACAAAAAGTAAGGTTTTATGAATTAAGAATGGGGGATGGAAGAAGGAGACTATATGTGAAAGGACAATAGCGATCATAGGGTGTGTGGGCGGTCGTGAGATGAAATGCACGCGGAGGTGAAGATCGTATAGCGAATTGCGGGGGAATCCGTGGGGATTCGTGTGGCGAGGAAAACTTTAAAAGGATACGATCTTACACGGAGGAAATATTATGGCGCAACACTTTAGCATATACGTGCACGTGTGCTCGCTCCGAGAGCTGGCGGAGAAGAGAGCCCGAGAGGGCTGGAAGGGATGGAGGTTTCTTATGAAAAAGAAGGAAATGTGTTGTTATTGATGGATTTCCACAAGGTAGGGTTTGCAAATGGGGGGGGTGGGAACTATGCGCCATAAATTAGGCGTCTTTGTCAAATGCGACACGTCCGAACAGCATTAGTACTAACCCTGCGGGCATGTGCTATGAGAAAGAAGCAAGCTAATGCTGGCACTCATTGTTGCGGATTAAGGGGGGAGTAAGCCTCGAGACCGATTAAGGTGACCATTAAGGTGACGGGACGAGTCCATGGGATGGGAGTGTGTACACAAAGCTAGAGACTTAAGATACAGATGGATCGAAAGATTGGTGTGAAACTTTTGGATTGGAAATGGATTGTTGATAAAAGGATTGTTCTGGTCGTTGTGAATAGTAAAGTTACGTAGTACGGAGCTTTGACTATTTGTCTGGGGACTTTTGATTGGAAGTATTACATGCCTTGGAAATTGCATGGCTTGGCAGAACCCCACAATCTATTCTGTATACCCAAATTGGTGGCAGTAAGTCTTGTATATCGTTAGATAAGTCTTGATAGTAAAGAAGGATTTCGGTCCAATAATATTCGTAGCTGTCCAAGTCTTCTTTATATCTTTATACCCCGTGTAGCACTCCACATCAATCTACGGTCTAGGTTTATTCCTAGCTATTTGACTTGAGAATAATTCTGTATATTTTTCTTCATTCACTCTTGTCCTCCACTTTTGCACCAGTCTTTGATAAGCTCAACTTGTTCTTGGATGTTGGAGGTAGCTTAGTTAGGATTCGAAGTTGATGATAAAATTGCAGTATCGTCGGCGTAGGTGGTGATGACGATATTAGGGAGTATAGGTAGGTCACCAGTACAAATGATATGATGGATGGGACCGAGAACGCTCCCTTGTGGGACGTCTGCTTGTATTTGCTGCCATATGCTTTGTATTGGATGGCTTGGCAGGACACCAAAGTTCCACTCCTTATTTTGAAAGTGGTTGCAATAAAATCAGGTTTACTTTCGTGTTGACGGTCATGGTAGATTTTTGTCCTAGATGTTTTCGCTGTTGAGTTGTTGTCTCTGAAGTCTTGTATGGGGATTCCATGTCAGCTTGCTGTCTCGGTACAGTCCTAAGTAAGTGACTTGAATGGAAATCGGTATCTCTGTACGGTGAAGGGCAAGACTGTGTTCTCAATATGAAAGTACATTTTTCTTCATTCACTCTTGTCCTCCACTTTTCTACCAGTCGTCGATAAGCTCAAGTTCTTCTTGGGTGTTGGAGTTAGCTTCGTTAGGATTCGAAGTTGATGATAAAATTGCAGTATCGTTCGCGTAGGTAGTGATGACGATATTAGGGAGTATAGGTATGTCACCAGTACAAATGATATGAAGGATGGGACTGAGAATGCTCCCTTGTAGGATGTCTGCTTGTATCTGCTGTCAAGCGCTGTATGTTGGTTGGTTTGGCAGGACACCACAGTTCCACTCCATAGTTTGAAAGTAGTTTTCGTAGTCATCTGTTGAGTTTTCGTCTTTTAAGTCTTATATGGAGATTCCATGTCAGCTTGCTGTCACAGTACAGTCCTAGATAAGTGATTTGAATGGAAATCGGTATCTCGGTACGGTAGAGGTCAAGACTGTGTTCTCAATATGAAAGAACATTTTTCTCTTGTCCTCCAGTTTTGCACTAGTTGTCGATAAGCTCAAGTAGTTCTTGGGTGTTGGAGTTAGCTTGGTTAGGAAGTTGAGGACAAAATTATGATATCGACCACCTGGAATAACTTTAATTTTATAAATTCGTATCTGTAGCCTCAAGCACTGCGACCAAAGGGAACTGCGTTTCTTTACATTTGTCCTAAGGACTATTAAATATCGACCCATGTCAAAACTCAAGTTCAAAGATGTAGCAGGCCAATTTTCTCCTAGGGTGAACATTTAACTTTTACCCGGAAGGGAAAACGCCAAAGATCATTTTGCAACTCAGGTTGGTGAGAGGAGTTTTTTAAATTTTTTCGAGCATTGTTCAAAAATGTTCAATGTAAATAGTTTAATGTAAAAAAAGAAATTGAAACATTTTACCAAGCCAATTTAATAAATTTATCTGTGAAAACTTATATAACACCTGTAACTATTAAACATCGAAGACTATAAAATTGTGTTGCAATTTTAAGAATCAATAGGAGATAAATTTAAGCTTAAACGCCAACATACTGTTATTGTGTTAAAGAATAGATTTACGATTATTGTTGTATAGCTGTTATCTTCTAATCAAACGTCTATTTTAATTCACTAGTTTTCGTAGAAAAAATGGCAAAAAGGAGGGAAAATTCAAAAGATGGGGTTGATATGGGAAGTTAGTGTCCGAGTGGATCGAAGTCACTATAGCTCAAGTGGTAGAGCAGCGGCGTATCTAGCCGAAGGTCATGGGTTCGAATCCCGCTCGTGATACTGTCTTTTTTATCTCAACTAAAAACCTTAATTAATTGAGAGTTTTTTGTAATTATTACTTTGATTATTATTACTTATTATGATTATTATGATGATTGATGATCGATTATAATGATTATTACTTAATGAGCTTGATCTTATTTGTTAACTAGGTTAAAAATTTTGTTTATGTCTATTAAGAATTTATACATCATTGTCATCCATCTGATATAATCGATTTTGATAAAACCGCTGCGGCCAAATGCAAAAATTCGATCAAAGAATCTTTCATACAAATATGTTCTCGAATGCACGACCTTGGTTGTGAGGAGATTTTAAATTGAGCAGAAGACGCTCCCGATGAACAAAGATCAATTAAACGAGATTTCGCAGTCGCAAACCGATCGTAGAGATTATATAACTCAGTTTAAAGCTCACATAGAGAGAAAAATAAAACATACCAACACCTCTACCATCTGGCAAAGTGCAGCGTAATATCAAAAACAAAAAGCTTTTTGTTAAGTCAAACAATTAAAATCAATTATAATCTTCTTATAATTATAATGTTACATTTGCTGATTGTGTATAATTATCCTTGTATCCGAGTGTATTAAGTTAAGGATAATGATATAAATTGCTCATTCTTTGTTTCCATCGGCAGATTATTCGACGCGTGAATATTTAACTGAACGATTTACATATTGTCTTTCGTCGAATCTGTTTTGTGAGATAATTAGGAGTTGCACGCTCCGTGGTAAATGTGTTATTGTACTATTAATATCGGCGTCAACTACTTACAAAAACAAAACAACTTACTTGTAAAAGCACATGCAAAGCAAAACATAATTAGGGAGTTTAAACCACATTTTTAATATATTGTTTCAACACGTTCGCGTTTCAACAGCGCTGCAAAACGTTAACTTCGTTGTAGTTATGAATTTTTTTATTGTAAGCGTTGAGAATTAATCCATTAATTGCAAGTTTAATATAAAACTATACGCTTTTCTGACAAGGAATCGAGAGAAAATTGATGCATTTTTCTTCCGGCTTTTTTTCCCCATGTGCTTTTTAGTATTATCAGGATGGGTTCGACATGAAAAGTTCTTGCCTAGGGGGTTGGAATGAGTGTCCAGAGCTTTGTAGTTTGGAAGACAAATGAGATTTGTAGTTTTGTGTGGATAGTAAGGCAACAAGCAGGGAGTTGGAGTAATTGTTCCAAGGATTTTGAACTAGAGCGGCTGGAACTCTTGTTTGAATCTCAGTTCCATTTCGTAAGTCAGCATTACTTTAGTTAAAGTTTCGATATATCGTCTAATGGTCTAAAAGAAATTTATATAACATGTTCATTTCTATTTTCTCTCTCGATTTAAACTCCCAAATAGTAGAAGACATTTGGTGGTGAGAAAAGAACGGTGTTGCAGTAGAATAGAAGAGATAAATTGAAAAGTCTTTCTATCAATTATTCTTTCTATGGAAAGTCTTGGTTGAGATAAAAAGGCCAGTGGCACGAGCGAGATTCGAAGAGAGTTGGAACGGTTCGAATCCCACTCATAACAATGGATTTTTTTATCTTAGGCCGACGACACACTGTGCGGTTTTGGTAGGTGGTGACACATGCAGCGGTATGATGTGCGTTTTGGCCGGAGCGGTTGTGTTTTCTCTCAGCTATTAAACGAATCCTACAGCAGTGCATACAAGCACTGAACGATGCAAGGTGTTATTTTGCAGTTTGTGTAACAAGTCCTGTTTAATAAATATATTGTTCTGTAACTGTACGTACTTCGTGTAGTCTACAGAGTTCCCATGGATGAAGAGATACGTCTGGTGTCACTGTTGTACTATCGTTGGAAGAAGAGAATGGAAAAAACACAAGAGAATGTGGGTCCATCCAATTGTCGAGAAGAGAAGAGAAATTGAGCATTTTCAGAGATGAGGAAACTCCCTGAAGAATTTTTTGACTTTACGAGGATGGGCAGTTTTGACGAGTTCCATAGTAAAATAAAATGCCGTACAAATCTTTTTCTCCACGTCTATTTTTTGCATCTTAAAAGTAAATTCGACAACTCACAATCAAACAACCCTTCAAGAAAGTGAGGTACGAACAGCTCTAATAAACGCCACGTGTGTCAGGGCTGATGCAATACTTGTGTACCACGCACCGCTTGGCGTTTTCAAAAACGACGGGTTGAGTCGTCTCTACCACCGACCGACTCGGTTTTCAAACCGACAGGCGGGTCCGACCGCTACGTCTGTCAGGTGCAATGCAACAGCAATGAACGACGCACCGCCTCGATTTTTCTCGCAGTAAACGCTTCGGTATGTTATCGCCCTTACCAAGGCCTTACATAGAAAGAATGATTGATTGACTGAAAGAAGTAACATGGCCAATTGATCACGAAAATGGGTAAATATTTAAAAAGTAAAATAATTATCACTCTACGATCCAGCTCCCCGTTGCCACTTCATAAGCCGTTGAGAATACAATCTGATCACACATTTGAAAATGGTAAAAAGAGAGACAATTTTTACGGTTGTAGGTTGAGATAAAGAGTTGGTGTCGAGAGGAGGGAAGTCACGTTAGCTCAAGTGGTAGAGTAGCAGCGTATTTTTCCGAGGGTCGTGGGTTCGAATCCCGCTCGTGACACTTGCTTTTTACCTAACCAAGACATTACATAGAAAGACTATTTAGTTATGTTATTACACATATGTGTGTTTTGTGCATTTTTCATTAATTAAATCAATTAGTTTATTAGAGCCTTATTGAATTTTATTCGATCCAACTGCTTTTTATTTTTTGAATTATGTGCAAAATGAACATTTTGCACAACATTTTTTTTTTTAATATAATTAAAAATATGTACCGCCAAAACGAATATCCCGAACGTTCGAAAAGCTCTTGCGAATCAAAAGCACGACTGAACGATGGCCGTGCGAGAGTCAGGAACAAAAGGAAAGCAACGTGTTTTCATGACTGAGGATAGGACACATTCATTCGGTGGGAAGCGAACCGTTTGTACACAAGGGTTGCTCAGTGTGTCACATCTGGTCGATGTGTACAAAGCTTTCGTCCCTACCAGTGAGCTAGTATACATGCCCCCTGACATAAAGATGGTTCTTGGGCGGGCGGATAAATTGTTCCGAATCCTATTCAGTTTCTTAATGAAAAAGGTGGTGCTTTCCAACATATAGTTGTGAATGTGTGAGTATTTAATGTCTGTGTATGTGCTTAACTTTGACCCTCTCGTTATCATTTTAAAATAAATCTTTTTTAACCAAGCATTAATTATTTTCGTATCAATTAATATTAAGCAAGGATGGGTCTGGTTTTATGGTTACATGTGAAATATAGTTGATCAATTTTGTACTCATTTTATTTTTATTGTTCAATTCGTTATTAAATATACAGATGAATAATACTCATCATCATTGGCGAATTAAATAAATAAAGGGTAAGCTGGACACCGGTGCATATTACCAGCCTTTCGACCAAAACTACGCGCGTTTTAAAGTGTGCATTGGTTAGCGACAGGTTCGAGAATTTTTTTTTTAGGTTTAAGTAAGAAAAATGACTTGGGACAGATCCTGTGTCATGCTATCACCGAATTGGACATTTTTCAACATCGTAACTCGCGTCGATATTCGCAAGCCGGACATTTTTGAGAAATGCCATTTAACATAAACCGCTAAATGCCGTTAGGCATCAATGGGAGGGAGACATGCCGATAAAATAGAATGTATTAACCTGTACAGGTTTTGACACGGTATCTGAAAAATTGAACTACGGAAGTTTTATTGGCGCCCCATCATATGATGAGCAAAACTCTTATAAATTAAATTCTTTAAAAACATTAACGTTAAAAACGTCGTAAATCCCATTATTACCTTTTAATGAAATCCTACCTAACTGACCGCTGTTTCAGAGTGAGGTGCGGCAATGAATTCTCAGAACTCAAACAGACACAGGCCGGTATACCGCAAGGTAGTATCCTTGGTCCTGTCCTATATATCATTTATACTGCTGACCTACCAACACATCCTGACACTATTATCACCACCTACGCGGACGACGCCGCAATCCTATCCTGCAACTCGAATTCTGTCCAAGCTACCTCTAACATCCAGGAACACCTTGAGCTTATCGAAGACTGGTGTAAAAAATGGAGGACAAGACTGAACGAAGAAAATTGCACTCAGTGTACTTTTACGCTGAAAAAGCAGTCTTGCCCTCCATTGTACATCAACAACAAAGAGATACCAGTTTCCACTCAAGTCAAATACCTGGGACTATATCTCGACAGCAGACTGACGTGGAATCCCCACACAAGACTTAAAAAACAGCAACTTAATACAAGACTTGGACTACTATGAAGACTTTTAAGACCGAAATCGACTTTAAAGCACCCTATTATGTCACTAACCTCACTATCCACAAGGACCTCAACATTCCTTTTGTCAACGAACTAATCCAGTCCAGATTCCAAACCTTCCATACCAACCTTCCGAACCATCCTAACCACACGGCTCGAGCCCTATCCACTCATTCCCATCCTGACAACCCACCACGACGCCTCAACCGACGATGGCCTCGGGACCTCCTTGATCCCTAATCATATAAACTGAGTGCCAGCAATGTCTGGCTCCTCAAAGCATGTGTCCTACCGGTGCGGTGCTGGCATTAGTGCTAGTGTTGTGCTGTGTGATATTTCATGCATGTATAGTATACAATTCTGTATAGGTAACCAATAAATAAATTAAATTTTTAAAAAAATCGAAGATATAAAAAAATGAAGAAAAGAAACCTTCAAGAGCAAAGGTAATGTTTCTTTCTAAGCATTATTAATTTTTAATAATTAGATTAATTCAATAAAAGCTGAAATACATATAATGAGCAAATTTCACAGTTGTATACTCACTGAATGATTTTTTCTTTTCAAAAGGAACGATAGCATAACATTGGTTCTCGGTAAATGAAAGACGCCACAACTGTCACGTTAAAAGATGCCATTGATTGAATCGTTTTTTAATTTATTTATATTTTAATTTATACCAAAACATTAACATTGTTGCTGTTTAGTGTATATATAGAATCAAGTAGTAATTTAAAAAAACTTCCGTGAAAAACAAGATAATTGGGAAAACTAATTTCGAACTGACGGGAAGATATTAGCAATCTCCGGCGGCAATTCGTCTAAATCAATATTGAGCATGACTTTTTAGAATTTTCCTCTTTTATTTAATCCAAAATAAAGAACAAATAAGAAGTCGTATAACATGTCGGGTTTGTTAATGTTTCTATTTTAATGACGGAAGGAAAAGGAAAAAAGACAAAAAGTGATTACGTGAAGCATTATTGCCCAATATTATCGAAATTTTGTAAATGTGCCGCGATAAATTAAAAAAAAATTGTTGTCCGATAACTTTAAACTGATCCTTTGTGAATGAAAGATTCCATAACTGTCCGCATTAATAACTGTCATTAAGTGAAACCCTTTTAAATGCATTTATATTTTAATTAAAACGAAAACTGTGACCTGTTGTGTCTAAATATTGCTGTATATTGTACTTAAACGATCAA
Source organism: Cimex hemipterus (assembly GCA_039619505.1). Lineage (NCBI taxonomy): Eukaryota > Metazoa > Arthropoda > Insecta > Hemiptera > Cimicidae > Cimex > Cimex hemipterus. The sequence continues at coordinate 29,389,545 of CM077103.1, read as the reverse complement.
GTATTAATTTGAAAAAGACCTCCGTAAAAAAAAAATATAATTTTCGAGCCTGCGAAGAGATATTAGCAATCTCCGACGGTAATTTGACTAAACCAATATTGACCATGACGCAAAAGAATTTTCCTCTTGTTTTTAATCCAATAGTAATGATGAAAAAGGAAATCCGATAATAAGGTGGGACGCGAAAGGAAAACAGATCAAAAAGTAGTTATGAAACTGACAGGCAAAACATTCCATAAAATTGAATTTTCTTCCCTTAATTTATCTCATTGCTTTTATCAATAAATATTTATTTATTATACATTTTAAGTCGAAAATATCAATTACAAGTAAATAAACAACCCTTCATCCAAGGATTACGTATTTTTCATTGTTTACTTTTTACGGAATGTAAAATGGTAATTGAGTGTCATTTGAATTCTAGAGCAATACACTATTTAGTTTTCATGCTTGTTTTCTTAATTTCATTTCTTAAACTTAAAAATGGCACTTAGTGCTCTGGTTGATGCGCTTGGTGTGGGATTTCGGTGGTGTGGAAATTAGAAGGCCCTGTTCTGGACGCCCCCCCCCCCCTATTATATGTGACCTACGGTGACGACCGGTGGTAAAATGTGACCCCGAAACGGACTACCTCGGGTTCTCGTCCACATCCCCTTCTCTCAATCCGAGCTCCTTCATTCTATCCTGTGACCCCTCCCAACCCTTGGTTGCAACGGGTGTATCCAGGCACAAATTAAAATAAAATAAATATATAAATCTCTATCTAGGGAGTACGCGAGGGGGGGATGTATTTCGGCCTGTTAGCCCCTCGCATGCGGCATACGACCCGATGCACAATGCGGGCCCGACCATTCGTAGCGGACAAGCCGAGAGTGTGGTTGTACCAGCCCCTAAGGGTGGGAAGCCTCTACACCAACGCTGCGGCGGTAACACACCTCCGTCGTAAGCGGAAGTGGATCAGCTCTCATCTTGAGAATCAAAACGTCTGATAAGGCCTAGCAGGCCAGGTGCGGACGTTAAGATCCTCAGTCTTGAAGATTTCTCGGGAACATAATGTTCTGGACGCTCTTGGGTAACAGATGCAGCCACAGGATGATCGTTTTTTGAGGGAGAATCCGACACCTTACTGTTGTCAAAGCGATTCATCATCTCCAAGATATTCGAGGTGTGTAAATTTCTGAACGTACTGCTCGGAGAAGATTAATTCAGTATGGACTGATGGCTTTTCGCGTAAGAGGAACAGAATTGACCAGAGGAAAGGTGCATAGCTCCCATTTGCGCGAGAACACAGGCATTGGTCTTTGGACAATTGGTCTGCTGTACTTTTTACAGAGAGTGATTTCCTCTACGATCTCCAGAAGGGAGAATGTACAGAAGGGGAAATGGAAGAAATGAAGCCTATAATTTTTCTCAGAGCCAACCTGTTCAACGAAGCAAAGACCAAGATGGTGTGGGCGGGAATTTCAATGGTGAGTCGCACAGATTTGATTGTTGTTCGTAGAGAGTTTTCTAACCCCTCGATGAAATCAGCGACTAACCTATTCTCATGTATGTTAGTGCCCCTCCACATGTCGCTATTATAGTACAATGTACGTTCAACAGAATAACCTCAGGGTCTTAGCCTGGCCAGCCCGTTTTCCGGACTTGAACACCATCGAACATTTGTGGGATAACCTCAAAAGACAAATAGGAGCACGTCCAACACTTTCTGATTCACTCCACGATCTTGAAACGTCTCTTCGTGATGAATGGACAACCTCGAGCAAAGAGACATTTCCAGACTGGTAGAAAGTATGCCGAGGGGTCTTCAAGATGTAATTAAGGCAAGAGGAGAAATACGCGATATTCAAATTAAAAATCTAAAACAAATTTTAACCTGTCCGTCATTTTTTCCTGAGCATTGTACCTTTTTTGTTAAGCTTAAAAAACGTGAAACTTTGATTAATAATTAAAATATACACAAAACAAATTATATTAAAAATGGGTAGAATTTTTTGTCTGTCAATGTATATTTTGCCCAATACAATTAAAGATCGATAAAAAATGTAATTGCGTAAATGATTCACGCCTATCGTTCATAACCTATTAGCACTAACTGCTGTATGTACTAACAACGAGTATAGAGAAGACCAAACATGATCAATTTTGATCAAGGTACTTAGTACTGTCAACAGTTCATCGACTCGAAGACCACCAATGGCAATTTAATCGCTATATTTCGGGAAGATTGATTGACGTTATGGTTAATTGGCGCAGGTTTGTTATTGACACACTGATCGGAACCATTATTTAAAATATATTATTCTTAATTTAGATTATTTCACTTTAAAGCTCTATCGAAAAAATGTAATTAGCCCAGAAAATATTTCTATTGAATTGATTGTTTATTAAAATTCGTAAAATCGTTTCGTTGATTAGAAATTCATAAGTGGGAATAGCTTGTCGAAAGAATTTATCGTCAGAGGAATTGGTGTAATGTGGGTCATCAACTTCCTTCAAAACAAGTCCAATAAAGGCTGATCCGTTTTATAAAGTGTATAACAAATATTTCAAAACTTCTCTCCGCCTGTACAAATAGTTTTAAAAGACCTTGGTTATAGAATAATCCGTAATTTCTATTCAAAAAGAACGGAATTCATGTATTAGGTACTTTTGGAAATTATATTACGGAAATTCTGCCCTTTGTTTGCAAAGTGTCACTTTCGGTGGCTCGATCGCCTTTCAGAAATTCAAACAGTAATCGCTGATGGTAAGTTAATGGATGAAGTGAAGACATGCAAGTTTAAAGTCAGTTTTTAAGTAGGCCAACAAGTCTAAAGACTCAATAGTATGTTTCAAACTGTGAAGTGTTTGACAAACAACATTTCAAAAAAGTATTGTCTGTAAGTACGTGATAAATAAATACAGAATATGCCGTTTAAACAATCAACATAATAGTATAGAATCATGTATGTTTAAACATATGGAAACAGCAGCTTCTTACAAAAAAAAGTATTATTCTAAAATTAATTAGAATTTTTTTTTTATTTGTTCCTTATAAAAAGTCAAAGAAAATAATAAGTCGATAACATTGATAAGTTTTGAAGTTTACAATTTATGGAATTTTTCAAATTCGATGTCAAAAATAGTATATCAAACAAAAAATAAGACAAAAGCTCACCGAAAAACTAAAATTGAAAAATTAAATTTAAAATATACATATATAAACTTGTACTCTCAGAATGTCGTTTGATTTCCATAAATGGATCATACATTGTTTTATCGATTATGAGTTGATGAAATGGGAACTGGATATCATAAAGCATTTGCATGTGGGATCGTCGAATGGAAAGTATTCCCCTACGGCCTGTAGTGTTTGATATATATATATATCATTTTAAAACGAATATTTCTTGTATAGAGAACAAAAGGAAAATATAATATATATGTTTGGTAAATCAAATAATTGGAAATTTCCATTCATGGTGTCAAGCAAGTAGAAAAACCTCACCTTACCACGAAGTTTCAGATTAATAAATTTTCATATAAATAGATTCTATATTTACGGCTTAAGAATATTACGAGAAAAACTCGTTTGCCACCCGAAGCAACGCTATTTAAGATAAAATCTTTAATATAAAAAAAAGTTTGAAATTATTACGATGGTATTCTAAATTATGATTTAGTTCACTAATTTTGTGGTACGCTTGGCCAATTAATATATTACAATTAATTATGATTCCTCGTAAAGCATCGGGATTCCCTGAAGATAGAGCTATACTTTTTTCTGGTAAAACTTGTGTTGATATAATAACAAATATTAATGATGAAATAATAGTGATTAAAGGGGGCGTCGATGCCGCAAGGATTAGTTTTTAACACGGCGCTCATCACTGTAAGGTAAAGGTCCCGGGTTCGAATCCAGCGGCCCTGCATTCGAACCCGACATACTTACAAATGTTCGTTAAATTTAGTCTCTCAAATACAAACAGCTTAAATGAAAATATAGCATTTCGTTCTTGTGTAAAGTCATTTAACTGCAATTGTCCGATTATACCACTTTCCTAACAGGTTAAATATTTGGTAATAATTTTTGTTAGTAAATTTAACTTTAAGTTTCATAACGATGCCTTGTTAAAAAAATTTAGAAAATTAGTTTGGAAATTTAAAATTTAAGAAATATTCTTCAGCTAGATTTAACGAGGTAGGTTTATTTGGCATTAGCACAATCGTTAATAACACATGGGGTCTTAGTTTGAGTTGCTACCACAAAATCTACCGATTTCTTCAATAATTATTGCTCAAAATCTTTAATAAAAGTTGCTAACTAAACATAGATTGAACAATTCAACATTGATTTTAAAGTGTTTAAAGACAAACAATTATTTTTGATATCTTCATGTCTTCGCATTTATTCGCATAAACATTTACCCATTATGGACTTCAATTATCCTACAAGAACAAATGCGTTAATAAAATTTTATTTCAATTTAAAAAAACCTTCTATATATTAGAGCAATGCAAATATTTGACAATTAATTAATGTTTTTAGTTTTTTTAGATGAAAAAAGTCAATGGCACGAGGGGGATTCATACCCACGATCTTCGGCCACTAACTTCCCATCTGAAAATTCAAAAGGTGGGGTTGAGATGGGGAGTTAGTGTCCGAATGGATCGAGGTCACGATAGCTCAAGTGGTACAGCAGCGGCTTATCTCAACTCGCTCGTGCTACTGACTTTTTTATCTCTACTAAAAATCTTAATTAATTGTATTATGATTCAGTTATAACCCAAGTACAACGTTCTGCCTCACGAAAAAACAAAACCAAAAAAACATAGTGACACCACGAGAAAACCTGTGCAACAAAACCTTCGCTACACTAATTAACTTGGCATAAAATAATATTTATACAATAACCTGCAAATACGATCAAACCCTACATTGGTCGTTTGTGTAGAAAAAATAAATGGCATATTATACGACAGTAACATCGCAACATACGTGACATTAAAACACCATAAACATTTAACAATTCAGATAAGTTCATCCATGTACGAATAAAACGACATAAAAGTTGATTGCTACGAATGAACAAGAAATAAAGAAGTCAATCAACAAAAGATCACATATGAGTGCACAAATAATGAATAACAGTAATAACACTTTAAGAGAAACCGTACAATAAACGCTCTTAGACGGTCGATGGTAAACATTACATGAAAATGTTACTTCTTTAAAAATAAATCAATAAGGGAATAAAGAAAATCCCTGTACGTCAATATGGTTTACATATTTTTAAAAACGACACTATTACCCCCTACAGGTGTATGTGAGTCGGATCGATGGCCGAAAGTAATAATAGTACTAGCCCCATTGAGCTTACAATCGTTTTAATTTTTATTTTTTCCTATTTACTGAATATTTCTAAAGAAAAATATAAAATATGGGTAAACAGATAAATGAAATAAAAACGTAAACCGATCAAAACAGTTAAACCAAAAATATTGCTGTGGAAACAATGAAAAGGATATTCAATTCAGTTCGGAGAATTTCCACCTCTTGGGTTGATCACCGCTTGTACTCGACGTGGCTTTGAATTTATGAGATTTTGATGCTGTGTTGTGGAATACTTTCATAATCCTCCATCAACGCCATTCCTGCAACTTCTTTGGCACCACATGGCAACCTTTTACTCTCTTTGACTACACGACCCAAAGTGGTTCGATAGGATTTAAGTCGGGACTATATGGTGGTTAGTCTAAACATTGAATTGAAGCCCGTTCCAAGTGGTCAGCAACGATATTAGCTGTGTGGGGCTTTGCATTGTCATGCATAAAAATAAAACTGCCGCCAATGAGTGGCATACAAGGAAGAACGTCTGAGAGCATATCGTCGATGCATTGCGTAGCTGTTAGGGGTCCCTAGATGAAGATCAAGTTTGTGTGACCTCACCTTCCATAGATTCTCCGGAGTGAAAATGCTGCGGAGTTATATCGCTCTCCAAACCCTCACTCGGCCGGCTGAAGACCTCAAGCAAAACCTTGTCTCATCCAAAAACAAAATTCTAGAATTCTCCAATTGACGTAATTTTTTGGGAAACTTAACCGAGCTGTTCTGTAGCTTGTCACAAGTTCAGGACCAGTGGCATGTGATTCAGCTTCTGAACGTTTTAGCCTTACAATAAACTGACATAGGTTGATCTCAATATCATTTTCGGCTACCGCGGCCCCCGCGGAGTACATTCAAATTAATAAAAAGATCATTTCTCTGAGACGCGATGTCGATATGTGTCATGTCTTCTTGACTAACTTCCAGTATCTTGGTACCAATGGAAGGCCAGCAGGTCTGGGAATGTTAAGCATCCCAGCCACATATGCTTGACTGCTTCCATCTTCCTATAATTTTAGATCCTAGCCGAATCTCTCTTAAAGCATCACTCAAACAAAATTGAAACGTAAAAATGGTACAAAAAATAAAAAAAATAATGGAACGATAGACGGTGGTTTTATTTTTAAAAAAGTGATCAACTATTCGAAGATTTATTTGCAAAATCCAATTGTAAACACAGATTTTGTGTCCGTTGGTTGGGAAGCAACAATCTTCTGGGCACGTGGCTTACGTGACATACCAGAGACCCAGCCCAATTACAGGATAAGTGAACTCCGCTGACCCTTGGGTCAGTACATCGGAGGGTGACAATTCTTACGGGTGAAAGCCCGACACTTGTGAAAATAATGCACAGTCCAATCAGAGGACACGGCAAATCCGAAAGAAAAAAATATCGTCAAACAGACTAAAACAAAGAGAAATTGACTTGATGATTGGCCAAAACCGAGCTACCATACTTTTCTGATTTTAAAGGCATAGTTCTTTGTTTTGGAATCTCAACAATTCAAAAATAAAAACATTTTTAATGGTGGGTTATATTTTAAATTGAATCATTTCGCCTTCATTGAAAAATATATTTTTAGCCTTTTCTATATTCAAAGTAGACATTTAGATCATTTTAATTACTTGATAATAACTAATAATAAAGATCATTAAATTTATAAACAATATTATAATAATGTGAACATAAATATGCTCAATAAAAAATAATCAATACGGCATGGATACTCCGTGAGTTGGAAGGTGGTAAGAAAACAGTAAAACGGAATAAATAATAATAGCAGAACAAATTAATATTTATAAATAAAATAAATAATTATATACACTGCAAATAAACCTCTCTGATCATTAATTTTTAATAAATGAATACATTTTCCAAAAATATTTAAATAACTGACTATTTGAAAATCGTGAAGATACGGTCTAGTGTGACTTAAGTTTCAGAAAAACATTTACTTTATCGTGCCAACGTTTCGGTCTTCATTGAGATCATCTTCAGTGAATATCAGTAACGATAGTATACATATATCATCACATTCCACACATCAAACATTTTTACTTACTTTTTTTCCACATCCTAAATGTATTTGTTAAATGTAAAATGTTTGTAAATCCCAGGCCCTGATGATCTCAATAAAGATCGAAACGTTGGCGCGATAAAGAAAATGTTTTTCTGAAACCTACGTCACTCCAGACCGCATGTCACGATTTCCAAATAATCATGGGCTAACGGTCATTAATCACCGCATATAAATAAATGAATAGAAACTAACATAATGAATTGAATCGCATGTTGGCCCCGTATAGGGATCGAAATGGAATTCCGCCTGATTGTAAGAGAATGCAGTGAGTTTAAAGAAAAACGTTTTGGGTTTCTGAGAGAGATTGGGATTATGCGTTGTATAGTGGGGTATTAATTTCATACTTTAAAGTTTAGATTTAGTTTATGTTAGTATAAGAAGGCTGGGCAGCATATTTGAAGGCTCCACGGATGCTCCGCTAAGCCGGGTCGGGGCGGAATATCGAATACCCTCCGACCCGGATTCTAGACAGAGCATATGCATGTATGATTGGGTTTGTGTATAGTAGTATGTATTTATTGTATGAATGAGTGTGAGAAATTAAGGGCGACGAAAAGACCAAAGAATTCAATGGCTCCCTACTAGAGCCCAACTTCGGAGACGCTCAGGCACCAAGGTGGTTGACTCCCCTGATCTACCAGGGAGAGGCCCGAGGCCAATAGGTCTCGCAATTGTAGTTTTCTAATTTTTTCTAACATAACGAATTAGTTAAATGCAATAAACACGATAAAAATAGATTAAGTCTAAGACGTTCTTTAAACAAGAATAAAGGTAAGAAGTAAAATGAGTGTAACCAAATCGTACTAAAACTAATAATAGATAGAAGAAACCAAAGCCATCATTCAATATAATCTTTCCTATACACGGTGTATTCCATCCAACACACTCAAAAAAGATTTCTGTGAATATATTTTACGAGAAGGACAATTTTTTATATCAGAAAGAACCGGCAAACCGCAATAAAATGTAAAATGTCCTCCTTTGCTTTCAAATTACGAAGACGGCATTCTTCTCGTTCAAACGTTTGGTACGGTTTGTAGTTCAGGTTAAGAAACTCGCCCCTTAACTCCACCAACCATCGGATGAATCAATGATCTAAATTTTGCTCGTTCGTCTCCAGTCAAGCTTCCACACTTTATATTCTTATTAATTATTCAAATATCGTGAGATGCGGTCTGGTGTGATGTAGGTATCAGAAAAACATTTTCTTTATCGTGCCAACGTTTCGATCTTTTATTGAGATTATCTTCAGGGCTCAAAGTGTTTGTCTTCAGTGCAATTGTGCAATTTTTGCGTGTCGTGTTGAGACGCCTGAAGATGGTTTCAATAAAGGCCGAAACGTGGCATGATAAAGAAAATGTTTTTCTGAGAGTGCCCACTCTCAACACGACATGGCACAATTACACAGAAGACAAACACTTTGAGCCCTGAAGATGATCTCAATAAAAGATCGAAACGTTGGCACGATAAAGAAAATGTTTTTCTGATACCTACATCACACCAGACCGCATCTCACGATATTTGAATAATTATCCGTTAACGGTCACTAATCTCTACACACTTTATATTCTTTTGAAGTTCCCTGTATAGCGTGTAATGTTGGGACATCACTCTTCTCTTAGAGAATGTCTAGGCGATATAATTAACGAATGGAGGTTGGTTTTAAGTGCACGCGTGTCACAAATATCAAAATTGGGTCAAGGATAGCGATGAAGCCATCATATTTACGAACTAGTCCCTTCCATTCAGACTCCCAATATTTTACTACTTTTATCCTCCCATTTTACACGCCTTGATCTTTGGAAGCCTGTGCGATGATAATCTATAACTCTCGTTTTATATTTAAAGTACTCATATAAAACGGTCAAGCTCAGTTTTTAACGTCATTACGTTGTTGGAGAGGAACAGGGAATATTATCGTAAATAATTTACGCTAAAACCATCGAACGTTTTTTACCATTTCGAAATATGAAAATCCCCAAACCCGGAAAGCGTAACAGACCCGATCGAGAAACTGAGTTAAACACTTGTAATTTAGCCATCCAAATATCAATTGGATTTTTCGTCAAGTGTACAAGTAATATTGAATTGTTATTTTCCGTTCGAAACATACTTTTCATCAGACGGGCATTTGATTGGTTACTGTTAGGGCGCCTGCTACAAAGCGATCAACAAAGTTAATCGAGATTTTTAATTGGTGGTTGGTAACTCATAATCCTTTCCAACGTCGCACCACGCACTTTTAATTTCAGTAATTTTAAATAAAATCTCCAAGTATCTAAAAAGCGTTCGCCTTCCTTGTCATATTGTCGGTACATAATCATGTCTCAAAAGTAAGACATTAGGTTATTTTACAAAAAAAAAAAAGGGAAAAAAATGAATCGTCGGCATCTAGTAAACAGTGCGGGAATGGGTCTAATCTTTTCAAACATTTGAATAGAATTCACCCGTTGATCAATTTTCTCAAAACTCGACAACGGTAAAATTTAAATATCAATTTTGTTGAAATGTGCTGATAGCTTTTCCTTGTTCCTACCTATGTACCCACTGATTGAAATAATACTTAAAAATATGAAAAAAAAATTGCAAATGTTTGTTTATTTTAACGCCTGAGCTTATTTTACCCACATGTCGGTAGTGGGTAAGTTGATTATGAATAAACAACAAAGGGGGCGTCGGTGGCCGCGAGGTTCAGTCTTTGACAAGGCGCTCATCACTGTAAAGCAGGGGTGCTCAAACTTGAACTGCTGGCGATCTACCTCAATATTTTTAGACTACTTACGATCGACTCTGAGAGGCTGCAATTGTGTGTGATGCAGGATTGTCGTTCATACACGATACACCCTACTACCTACCTAGGTAGGGTGTACCGTAGCATATATAGATATTAGCTTTCTGCACAATATAGATACATTATTTTAGTCAAGGAGGCAAAACTCGTAAGGTGAGGTTGAGATGGGGAGTTGATGTCCGAGAGGATCGAGGTCACGATAGCTCAGGTGGTAGAGCAGCGGCGTATCTAGCCGAAGGTCGTGGGTTCGAATCCCTCTCGTGCCATTAACTTTTTTTCATCTCAACTAAAAACCGTAATTAATTTTAGTCAAGGTTTCGGTTAGGTTTAGTTAGGTTCTTCTCTACAATATCAATGAAAAAACTCATAGTTATTCAAAATTGCGAGTTTATTGGTTGTTACAAAACAAAAGAGTTACACATGGTGTTAAACTTAACTAAGGAGTGGTGGCTTTGGATGTTGAAGCATGTCCTCAGCATACTTTTCATAAGATGGTACGTAACCACTGAGTGCTAATCGTAAGCACGATGACATATGATAGTCAGTTAGTAGATTGCGATATTTTGACTGTACTGTCTACTAGTCTAGAAACAACGCGGCTTTTCTTTGACAAGTGCCGCGCGTTCCTTTGATAAAGCCACCTTTTACCGCAAGCAGTGTTATTTTATTAAGTAATACATTTTTGTAGTTTAGTTACCTACCTACTTATTAAAAATTTTTTTCTTCTCGAGATCTACTCAAAAAGCACTCGCGATCGACCGTTTGAGCACCCCTGCTGTAAAGTAAAGGTCCCGGGTTCGAATCTAGAGGCCCTGCATTCGAACCCGACGTACTTACAAATGAGCTTTTTTTCGACAACACCGGCACTCTGACGGTTTATAAGACTCTGCTGTTGCGAACCCTCTTAAAAAAAATAATAAACAACAACGTGCTCATATGTCGTCCCCCTTACTCGTTAGTATCGAACAATTTATAGTATGGAATATATCTTTCGATACCAGTACTCGTAATATTTTCTGGTATCGCAAGTCACTACTCAAAGGACTGACAATGGGTTTTCGCTTCACTCCAGATGGTACGTAATGCAAACTATGCCGTATTTTCTTTTTCAACTATGTTTTTTGAAGGACAACTCACAGGGTTGATGTGACTGCCAAATACTCATTAAATCCCGTGACCCTATAGGTCTGGTATTTCCAGCTTTCATCCCTACGAAGTCTAACTTGCGAAATACAAAAATTACCAAATAATGACTACATAATACTGAATAATAACTATTTTCTTGGTTGTTATACTAGACAATTTGCTAAAAAAAAGTGTATTACTTTATTCATATAAGGTATAAACTTAATATAAGATGTGCAAAGATCCGATTCTTTATATAAACTCATTATTTTTTTATTTCTTATTTTTGCTTTGGTGTGTGTTTCGACTCGAGGTTTGCGTGAAGGTCCAGGAACTAAAAGCCCCCATCGATTAGGAAAATCTGAATGACATGCCCAGCGGGTTTCGAGACAATACAAACAGGCGATTAATGATGGGACAATCATTTATTCTTACTGCGTTCAAGGGATCCGTAATTTTCGACTTGACCCCAGCTTGGCCCAAACAAAAAATAAAACAATGGAAAACGATTCAGCGAATGGAATATTTTCATAGTACCACGACCTGGATATGTACAATTAATTTTGAGTTGTCAAATATATAAGAACAAATGAACTAATTTTTCGTTGCGTCACATATAAAACAATCGAATCAACACCTCCTGTCTTCTACATATTTAGACTAACAAGTCAAGAATGTTGTTCAAGTTCGAACGGCAAAAATCTTGTAAAGTAGGAAAGCAATAAAACGAGATATCCGTCTAAAGACGAGATTAAAATTATTACAAACGTGTAATTACGGTCTCTTTGGCAAAAAGCCGCTTAAGCATTGGAAATTATAAAATCCAACTTAATTACACTTTGAACTCTGAAGCCGCCGTAAGGTAGAACCGATTTTGATTTGGCTCAAAGAGATTCGCCATTCCTTGAAAATTGCCGTTTGGATATTATCGCTAATGATGATAATAGTATTTTAGAAGGATATATATCGATTTTGAAATGTTTCAATTTACTAAGTATACATCCGTCTTTTTAACTATGGTCATTTTATTGGGCTGATCTGCTTGGCCAACAAGTGGGAAAAGGTGAGAAAAAAATCCCATGAGCGATGAATCTAACATTGACCACGAATTGCAATAAACAACGGACATCAATATCAAACGACCTTACGAGGTGCGTTTCGATATGGGAATGGTTTCTTTTCTGGTCGGTGGAACGTATCATTTATTTTGGCCTTGGGTCGTGTAAGAGTTTATGAATTGTATGATCCCTACAGTTCCTTCTTTATATTACTTTACGACTATTTATTTATAAATGTATATTATACACAGGGTGTTCGGTTACTCGTGTTACTAACTTTGCCCGTAGATACTACATGCAAAAAAGAGCCAAAAAGTCCTAATTAACTATTGTCCGAATTTTTTTCTGATTTTTACTATTTCAACACCTTGCTTAAACAATGACAACACCAAAAATCTTTTGGACAAATTCATTAATAGAATTGAAAAACACGTTAAATTTCCAGTAAGATGTGATCACTATTACATTTGTAAAAGTTCGGGAAATAAGGTTATTAGTAGGAAGAACTTTGAAAAAAAAAATTTGTTCAAGGTTGAAAAATGTACTATGCTGATTCTAAACACTATTTCCAAACCTAGAGACAAGCAAATTTCAGCAAATGTACTCCATTTAATATCGTTTTTAGTTATGAAATATCTATTTTAATTATTTTTTCAAAGACGAAGAAATCAATATACTAAAGGAAAAAAACCTTGGTTGACAGATTGATAAGGTGGAAAATTTTAAAAAAATAAAAGAAATTTTGAATTAATTAATTTAATTTCTTTAAAATTTGCGTTCCGAAAGCAAAATAGTGCATGTGTGCACTTATTTACCAACACGACTGCAACTTTGATTAAAGGCTTATTGAATTTTTATTCTCCAGAATGAAAGAGTTTTAAGATTCAAAAAGTTTTTTGTTATCTTGCTAACACTACGGATACTTTTTCTAAAAAAAAACATCTTACACCAGCGCGTCGCAAATATTTTGCTGAGGGTGAAGAGCATTCAGAATCAAAACTAAAAACGTTTAATAAATTCATTCAAAATTTCCTTAAATTTTTTTGATTTTTTATTATTATTAATCTTCCACCAAATCACTCAGCTACGGATTTTTCCTTTCTTCTATTAATTTCTTCATCTTTGAAAAAAAAAACTTTTTAAAAAAATTACATCACTAAAAAGGATGTTAAATGGAGTACCTTTTCTGAAATTTGCTGATCTCTAGGTTTAGAAATAACAGTTTTCAAAGTTCTTGCTTCTAAGTTTAAGAGTTAAGTACTGATCATATTTTATTGGACATTTAATGTAGTTTTCAATGGTATCAACAGACATGTCCAAAACCTTTCAATTTTGGAGTTATCACTCTTTATTTGAAGCAAGGTCTAGAAATCTTAAAAACACAGAAAAAGTGAAATAACTCCGAAACTGTTGAAATTCGAACCATTGTTAATTAAGACTTTTTCGTTCAGCTTTGAGTGTAGAATCTATTGGCAAAGTTTGTAAAACCACGTATATACGAATAAAATTCATTTATTATATTTCATTTATCGGCGCGTAAATATTTTTCTTTTCATCGACTTCTTTTTGGGTATTTCGTTTCCAAAAGCCCCGCCTAATTCAATAAGCTTATTCCGTAAATCTTTAAACTTGAAATATTTTATCGCTTTGTTAAAGTAGTGTTTGTTTTAAACAAATTTTAAAAACAATAAACCAATTTATATGTTCACAAAACACTTTACCTCTAACAAGCATCCAATTATGGGGATTATGATTCAATAATTTAAAAATGTCTATAACACCAGCCAATTTTCGAAAAGCGCCCTCCGATCATTTATCATCAACCAAAATAATATGCGAATTGTGAATTGGCGATACTAAATTCACCAGCGATAATAACAATGTAGGAAATTTAGGGGCAAACAGCTGAGGTCGTTGCCAGTCTCCCTGCACGTTTTTAGTTCATTTTCTAAAGAAGAAACTGGATAAGTACGCGTGAAAGACCAGAAAATGAATTACCAGATCCTACAGCAATTTGAGCCTCTATTTTGAATCTATGCTTCTTTTATTGTATGAAAACGTTGTTGTCAATTACAAAATAATACTTATATATATCGAAAAGCATGGACCCCACCCATAACTGCCCTTCCTCTTTCATTATAAAATTCATTGTTAAATTTAAAATGCCCTTTCGTGGTAGTGACTTCTAATGTATTTATGACAGTAGTTAAGCCTCTGGTAAAGCCAGTATCGCCTGTGTCAGGACAATCCTTTTCTCATTACCGTATACTTCACCAGCTAGATGGAAGTATTATTATATCTTATTATATATTCACTCCCCCAGAGTTTACGATATTCCTCGAGGTTAAACAACCTCTTCCTTTCACACTAAAAAATTACATTCATTTCAATGAATTAATATAAACTAAATTCAATTCACTAAAAAATATATATTCGTGGTTTAAATAAAGAATTATTCGTTTAATCAAACGTTTTATTCAATGTAAGACAATGAAGACTGATCAAATTGTTTGGAAAGACATCTATGTATAGTATAATTTAGAAGAAACCTCTTAAATAGAGCGTTTTTTTTTTTTCAAGAATCCTTGCTGGTTTTAATAGCGATGTGACTTTTTTGTAAGTCAGTTTTGCCCTATGAAGGATTTCGGCCGGAAGCGTTTTGGATGAATTATAGCTCTCAACTTTGTCAATTGAAACCAAGGTGGACTAGTTGATATCGACATTCTGTACAAAACAGACTTTCCTCTCTTCTCCTTATTCTTATTCTTTGTGAAATAAAGAAAACTAAACAATATCCGTTTTTGTTAGTATGAGAAGTATTTAGTAATATTTTTTTTTTTTTTTGAAATGTGAAAGAAAGCTCGTTCTGATCTTGGTCTCATGAAAGATCACCAATACAAATGGCCAAACGAGACGAAAAAAAATCTATACTGATCAGGGCTCAATAAAGCCTGCCCTATTCAAAAATCTAGATGTTGGACATTTCAAAGGGATCCCTTTAATATAGAAACGGCAAACAAATCTACCATCAGATTATATGAGATAATCCCCCACGATCAAACCACACACGAACCAAACCGGATTAATAAAAGAAGAAATAACCTAATATTTGCGCGCGGGGCAATATGAAAATGAGAACAAGCCTAACACGTTGAAATTGAAAAAGACGGAAGATTCACTTTTTCTCAGTGGCACAGTGATATACATGTCATATATTCACCGCAATATTAGATTTTGTACTGCGCACCTAGCTAAGCAATCGAAAGCGAATCACAAGCCTAACAAAACTTTTTAACTATCACCGTTTTACGGCCAAATTTATGCAACGAATATTTTATCACGAACGAAAAAATATATAAATCGTTTTGATAATTATTAGAGTTTTTTAAACTACTTTTTTTAGAAACTATTAAAGTTTGCACATTTAAAAAATATATTTCTTGTATGATTTTTTAAAAATAAATGTCGAAAAAGGTTAATAAAATTAAAGAACGCCTAAATTGTAGATTTTTGTTTTTACGGCCAATAAAATCGAAAAAGAAAATTATTCTCTCCCCCTGCACCCAAAAACGCCGGTTTTTGAGTAAAAAAATGGGTTTGAATTTTTTATGATGGATTAGATTTTGTATAGAATCTTACCTTTATTATAAATCTGCCTGACTGTGAAATCCGATCAAATACGATGCAGCATTTTTTTTCTTAGTGTTTTTTACTCGAGGAACACATGAACGAAGAAAACTCAAAACTCAACACCACGTTGGTTTTCGCATTGGAATTTGTATTTTCAAAAACCAAAAATTTGACACGTCGCGCGAGCTCGGATCCGTAGAGCGCCGTAAGCTCGCGGCAAGGGACCTTTGAATTGAATGAGACGGGAATCGGGAGCTTGGGATGGAGGGGTCCCGTTCCCAAGTTGGAGGGGATACTCCAGCCCGCACATCACCTCTTCTCCTTCATGTATTTATGTATTTCCGCCCTGCATTTTTTGCGGTCGAGCCTCTCTCATACGACGAACATTAATTTAATTGCCGAGGCACTTTAACGAGAAAAAATCTCATCCGCATTGTTCCGGTTTTTATCACTGCCCTCATTGATTCATTTCTACGTTGTTGTCGGTCGATTTTCCTAATTGTTAATCTGCCTGTGTATATCATTATATATATATATATAAATAT
>CM077103.1:29334713-29359427 GCA_039619505.1 Cimex hemipterus | reverse complement strand
GAGAGAGAGAGAGAGAGAGAGAGAGAGAGAGAGAGAGAGAGAGAGAGAGAGAATTTAATTTACTTCTTGTACGCCAAATACATCATCTGAATTTTATATTAAATTAAATTGAAAAAGTGAGAGGGGTGTGTGAGAGAGAGAGAGAGAGAGAGAAATTTATTTATTTATTTTACGTTAAATAAATTATCTGAATTTATTATACGACAAGACATACATAGAAAACAGATTTATACAATGTAAAGGTAGCAGTATACATTCAATTTATTTGAATATTGATTTTTATGTAATTTTTGAAATTAATAATCTCTTATTATATTATTTTTTTAATTTATCTTTTTTAATTAGATTTAATTTTTAAATAAATTGGTCATAAGAGGGAAAGGAAATTACAACAAATTTATTTCCTTATATGCATCTTAATCCTACAATATTTGCATTAATTCACTACTTTCGTGGTCCGCTTGACCGATTAATACCTGAAAATTAATTAAGGTTTTTAATTGAGATGAAAAAGTCCATGGCACGAGCGGGATTCGAACCCACGATCTCTGGCTAGATACGCCACTACTTTAACCACTTGAGCTATCGTGACCTCGATCCACTCGGACATCAACTTCCTATCTCAACCTCACCTTTTTTAATTCTCCCTCCTTTTTTGCCATTTTTCAAACGCACGTGACAATTAATTAAGGTTTTTAGTTGAGATGAAAAAAAGTCAACGGCACGACCGGGATTCGACCTCATTGTCATTTATTAATCGGTCAAGCGGACCACGAAAGTGGTTCATCGACGAATTCAAAATGAAGTACGCTTCACTAAAGCTCTCCGACGCCATTTCAATTGTCGTCGAGAAACCAAACCGATTACACGACATTTGGAAAACGGCCAAAGGAGGGAAAACTCATAAGGTGGGGTTGAGATAGGAAGTTGAAGTCCGCGTGGATCGAGGTCACGGTAGCTCAGGTGGTAGAGCAGCGGCGTATCTAGCCGGAGATCGTGGGTTCGAATCCCGCTCTGCCATGGACTTTTTTCATCTAAAAAACTAAAAACATTAATTAATTATCAAATATTTGCATTGCTCTAATATATAGAAGGTTTTTTTAATTTAAATAAAATTTTATTAATGCATTTGTTCTTGTAGGATAATTGAAGTCCATAATGGGTAAGTGTTTATGAGAATAAATGCGAAGACATGAAGATATCAAAAATAATTGTTTGTCTTTAAACACTTTAAAATCAATGTTGAATTGTTCAATCTATGTTTACTTAGCAACTTTTATTAAAGATTTTGAGCAATAATTATTGAAGAAATTGGTAGATTTTGTGGTAGCAACTCAAACTAAGACCCCCATGTGTTATTAACGATTGTGCTAATGCCAAAGAAACCTACCTCGTTAAATCTGGCTGAAGAATATTTCTTAAATTTTATATTTCTAAACTAATTTTCTAAATTTTTTAACAAGGCATCGTTATGAAACTTAAAGTTAAATTTACTAACAAAAATTATTACCAAATATTTAACCTGTTAGGAAAGTGGTATAATCGGACAATTGCAGTTAAATGACTTTACACAAGAAAGCAATGCTATATTTTCATTTAAGCTGTTCGTATTTGAGAGACTAAATATAACGATTCCATTTTTAAGTATATTTAAAAGTAAAAAATTACTAATACACATTTTTTTAATTACAATTATTATTTATTTATTTTTTTACGAGGGTTCGCAACAGCAGAGGTCATATAAACACTCAGAGTGCCGGTGTTTTGAAAAAAAGCCCATTTTACTATGTCGGGTTCGAATGCGGTCCTGGATTCGAACCCGGGACCTTCACCTTACAGTGATGAGCGCCGTGTCAAAGACGAAACCTCGCGGCCACCGACGCCCCGTATGTCTTCTTATTCTTGAAAAAGTGTGAAGAAAAAAACTCGGAATTTTCCATTTTAGGCAGAGAGCCGTTAATTTCGTTAGCCCATAAAATATACTACTATCGGTACGGTAAACCAATCATCATTTGTAAAACATATCAATCGGATTCTTTATGTGAGGAAAAACTACATAAAAGTGGGTCGCAGCATTATGCCAAGTTCCAAAAGCATCTATAGTCCATTAAGGAATTCCGTGTATTAAAAAGAAAGTTTTTCAGTATTCCGATTTTTCACGAAAGTCGAACAAACTTTTTCAAATGTATTCTAGCAAATAAGGACAAGCCCAAACTTATAATAAAGCAATGGTGTAATAAATAAATGTGGTTTTTAGGTCAAAGGAATCGTTACAGTGAGTCGAACCGATAGCACGTCACATTGGTAATTAGTCAAATTTCTTTCAACTCCCTGATCAATAAACTGTTGGTTGTTTATAATTTTTTTTATAAAAACTGAAATATTAAATTTGCCAGAGTTAAACGGTTAAAACAAAATACAATTCTTAATCTTAGTTTTAAGTTCTAATTTAATTGAAAAATGAAATAAATTGGAAGAGCTGCAAAAATTGATAGCAAAATGCAACAATAGGGTCTAAAATTGACAAATAAATGTATAGTATTTTTACCAATTTCGCAATTCTCTAAGAAAATATTAATTATGAAAATTCATTAATAAAACTTTAAAAATAGAAATTGTTTTTTGGGCATCATCAATCATTTCATTTTAGAATCGAATTAGTTTCAGAATCAAACCGAAGGCTAAAAATTGGCCAAGTTTACTTTATTTTCTAACAGAATTAACTAAAGCTAAAACAATCTTTTATTTAACAGATTTTAAACTGTTTATAAGACAGTGTTGAAACCGAAAGTCACATTGTTAAGACAAGGTGCAATATTGTAGATTAGTCTGGTAGAAACTTTAGCTGATTGGAGGGTCCAAAGTTTAATTACACTAGCTTCAAACAAAACGCGACTGACAAGTGATAAACAGCTAAATACTGTAAATGGACGGCATTCACTCGGAATTCACTTTGTACGATGATATACAGGCTAATCGGTTCGTCATACTGACAGTAAACTTGTATTTTCTATATTCTAACCTCACTTCACAAAACCTTTGACACCATTTGTAGATTTTACCATCCATTTTTGTTTTAAAAATTACCAGTGTAGTTACAAAGTAACTATACAAACAACAAGTAATTTGAGAATTGGTAATTCTGGATCAACTTCTTTAAACGTTGCTCTCTTACATTATTTTTGTTAAAATGTCAAACCAACAAAAAAGTTCAACATTTTATGAGCTTTTCACTGGTCCAGGCAATATACACCTAAGATATCATAAAGAGCACAAAAATGAATATTGATATTTGTAATTTATTTTTAGCCTATTAATTTTAATTAAATTACACGATATATTCTTGTTAGTTGCATAAAACAAAATAGAAAATACAAACCAAAACCGAACAATTAGTCTTTTTTGATATTTCATGAGTCAATTACTCATTTTGCAAACAAACATCTTTTCTCCATTTTAATGCAGTTATGTTCTCTTCTGGAGGAACGAATCAACGATGGAAAGACATCATCTTGGACCATTAATTCGGCATATTATTGTGAGTATGAGGTCACCGGCACGTGGATATCCAGTTTTCCAGAAAGTCTTCTCGATCTTCAGCCGAATTCCGAGAGAATGGAAGTGTCAATAGGGGTCCTGGTAGTGGATGTAGATCTAAGCGTATTACGGTGCTTAGGAAGGATAAAATCTTATTGTTGCAAGACGTTCTCTTTCCATATTGTTTTGACCTAAATATATACCAGATATTTTGTCAAGGCCTTCATCATCACAAACGATTACGAATCGTTTATGGGAAGTTGGCATCATATCGTATGCGATTGAGAAGACCTAAAAGCATTGTCCCGCCACCACCAATTCAGGAGAATATGGTGCACCGAGCGCCTAGATGAGAACGCCAATTGAAATGCTGTTATGTTTACCAATGCATAGCGTTTCTGTCAGTGTAGTGGTTGCAGGAGGTGAAGAGACCGTCAACAGAGTATGTGACTAATGCCCAGTACGTGCTCCATTCAAAGCAGTTTGGATATGGCGATGGAATGGTCTGGGCTGGGATTTACTCTGGAGAACAAACCGCACTGCGTATTGTTGAAGGCCACCTTACGGCAGTCCTAGAATTCATCCCTCAAACCAGGGATCTCATTGGCAGGGAATTGTTATTTCTGGATCACAATGCCAGACTTCATAGAGGTAGAGTCATCAATGTTTAGAAAATCTAGGAATTTCCCACCTGCCCCATCCCCCAAGCACCATAGGGTAACCTTCCCTATTGACATAGGCAAGTCCTACCATCTATCTACTCCGGTGCCTAGGGGTAACCAATGATGAAGGCAAAATCCCCGTTCCTTCCCTATCTTTCCTTACCCTTTCCTTTTTCTTTTCCTTCCCCCCTCTGCTTTGGAATGGAGCTCCTGGGTTACTGAATCCGCACCGCTCAGGCAACGGGTGCATCAGTAGGGAGTTTGCAAGATCTCCCGGGTGAGCCATCAGTCCCACCTTAAAAAATAAAACTTAACCACGGGAATAGCACCCAAGCGGCTCTGCTAAATGAGGTTGGATTAGTGGTGGTCGTGGTTTGCAAACAACTTGCACTTTAGCTGGAGGGTACCGGCCAACCGGAGCCGGAGATTAGAGTGCCTTCTCTATCTCTCCGGGAGTGGTGAAATGTATAACCGTGAGGCTATGCTAGAAAACACAAAACTGCCTTTTTAAGGCACATGTATGGATGTGCCCTTATCAGGGTACTTCTGAACTTGGCTAGTACTGCACTACCTCGCTAGCCAAGGGATGTGACAAGTCCATGCTTGTAAAAATCTTCCTGGTGTTCCTTCGGGGGCACCAAGCGTCAGAGAAGTCACCTTGGGGATATGTACGGAGATAAAAGGTCCTCTGGGTCTCAATGCTCGTGAGTAAAGATGGGAACATCTGCCCCATCCTCCATTGTCTCCAGTCCCATTGAGCAAACGTGGGAATACTTTTCGATCCCGATCCGCTGTTGACCTACAACAACTGAGTGCCGCGTTGCAACTCCCTTCGAGTAAAAATTCCTTATGAAATTAGCGACGATCTTATGAACAGTATGCCTAACATTCGTCTTATTTCTATTCCAATCTTTCAATTTCTTTTACTTAAATTTTCTTTCAGTAAAAAATAATAATTTCTAATGATTATTCGGAGATCTTGAGATGCTGTCTGGTGTCACGTAGGTTTTAGAAAACCATTTTTTTTATCGTTCCTACGTTCGGTATTTATTGAGATCATCATCAGGGCCTGGGATTTATAAACATTGTTCGAATTTTACATTTATTTTATTGACTAACGGTCACTAAACATAGCACAAAATTTCTATTCAATTGTAACGCATTTGTAATGAAAATAAAATAAAAATGCAAGGGAAAGTTAACACTGGCTTTTTCCTCGTGACCATCTATCTTAACCTACTCGATCAAATAAAAGTGCTTCCAGCACTGGCTGGTTTCTCCCCTAATATGTTCCAGGTATGACAGATTTGTATATGACGACTGTACTATTTGCTCTATCTATATTTTTATACAGATACATAATAAATCGATTTTTTTTTATTTAAAAAAATCCGAAATGAACTTTTACGGTTCATTGTGTTTATTTTTTTCACTTCAAAAGAACCTAAACATAGTGTCATTGTCTGTGCATTTCTTGATTGTTTTAAAATAGTTATTTTTCTTGTAGATTGTTTTGAGGTTCGTAAATTATCAGTACAGTAATTTTCAATTTATATTCAGCATTTAATTCAAATACAAAAAGAGGAATTGCAAACTCAAATTTGCATCTCGAAAGTGCCTCAACTTTTGAACTTGGCATCATGTCAATCCCACACCTACAGAGACAGTAGCCGTGTTAGAATTGATCTGGTTCGGATTTTTGAACAAAAAACATAATAATTTCTAATCAATTTTAATGCGATTTATAATAAAAGATAAAAATCCTTTGTAAAGTAATTACTACAAAATTGGCAATATCCCTATTCATTTTTGAGCTTAGTGTGGTTCAGTTCATTTGCTTTATTGATTTTAGTCCTTGACCGTATGTGAGTAGTATCC
This sequence comes from Cimex hemipterus, assembly GCA_039619505.1. NCBI lineage: Eukaryota > Metazoa > Arthropoda > Insecta > Hemiptera > Cimicidae > Cimex > Cimex hemipterus. The sequence continues at coordinate 29,353,350 of CM077103.1, read as the reverse complement.
TTTCCTAAATTCTTGTTTTAATCGTTTATGTTGGGCCCATGTAAGTCCCTGTTAGGTCCGGGAGTTTTGATTGGATTTGGCAAATTGCATATTTCTGGTTAATTGCAAAACAAATAAAAAAAATGCTTTGAATTTATGAGTTTGATTTTATTCATTTGTGTTAATATTCATTCTCATCTTTTGAACCCTATTGTTTCGGCCTAATAAAAAAAACAAAAAACTGAATTTTTTATGTCATCATGACATTAATGATAATTTTATTCCAATTACCTAATGAAAGTTTTAAACTGAAACTGCAATACTTGTTACGCAAGTAATGATTAACAAATTATATCAAGTAATTATAATTAATTATTAATTAAACAATTAACTAATTATTAATATCGTTTCTATTTTTGTCCATATTTCTACAATAAATCCATTTTTTATTATTATCTTCTTGAGAGAACAAAATAGCAAGAAAGCGTTTCAATAGTATTATTTGAAGGATTTACTTAGTTTAAAAAATTGTACATTTGATCGGGATTTAAATATGTTCGAATCTACGCATATGTATAGACACATATACAAATTTAAATAGATAAGCTTATCACTTTGCGCAGCCTACCTTTTGTAATTTACTATAAATTATCGGCAGGCCTCGATATCTCTCACCCAGGGTGTTGGCGGTGCGGTGTCAGACTTCGGATTTTATCCGTACAGCCATCAAGGATGGGCTCCGCGGATGCTGTCAATAGGTTAATTCATCACGGAACGCATCCAGTTCATAAATCCAAACCCATTCACACTTTCACTCATTCACAAATACGTTCTACCTATGTGTATACCATTCACTCAATTAAGGTGCGGAGCTCTTGATTTTCTTCCATCACCCATTACACTTTTAATTCCGGGCTGGTTACTTCTTGTACCCATAATTGTTATTTATTTATTAAAATATTTTATTTATTTGAAAGTGTATTCAAAAGGATTAAACAGTAACGAGACCTATTACATTAGATAAATTAATAATAATTAAAAAAATTTCCCTTCCCTATCAGGAAGGTTGAAGAAGACGTTAAGGACAATAAGATCCCCTAAACTTGCATCGCGCTTGAATTAGTTTAGCGGCCGTGGTCCGCCGGTAATCTCCCTTAGGTACGGCGAGGAGGTGGATGGGAAAAAATCACCCATTACACATTTTAGGGGTATTCACGATGTTTGTGTTAACCCTTGTAACTCAGTTAGGTCCTGTTAGATCGAGAAAAATGACCTGAGCGCTCCTCAATATTTGAACTACTTACTTGTACTTGGTAGAAATAGAGAGTCCTCGAGATAAAATACCTCTCTTGCTGTCTTGCTATTAGAAAACCGGTTGATCGTATGAATGATTCTGACCTCATGACAACCCAAAATCGTCTTCGTGAGACACCTCTGTCGATAAGGAGAGGAGGTCGACCATGAACAACCGGCGAACGAGGGATCGCCTCATTGTCATCGACTATCAAACAAATATGGTTTTGACGGTAACTTCAATCAAAATCGCCTTTTCATTATGTGCACTTGTGTTTGAGTCAAAACGGTCAGTGAGGAGCAGCCAGTTGGATGTACTTCACAAAAGCACCTTTGTCATTTAGTTGCCGACGTTTCGACCTTTATTTGGGTCATTTAAAGGCCGGGAAATTTGAAAAAAATACAAAAAAAATTCTAAATAATTATTAACTCCATTAGATTTCGTGGTCCGATTGATCAAATAACGGTAAGTTATTGAATAAGATAAAAAGTCACTGTGAAGAACGGGATTCGAACCCAAGACCTCGGGCTAAATACGCCGCTGCTCTACCACTTGAGCTATCATGACTTCGATCCACTAGGATACCAACTCCCCATTTCAACCCACCCTTTCGAATTGTCCCTCCGAATAAAGGTAGAAACGTCGGCAATTAAATGACAAGTATGTTTTTCCTATCTAACCTGACCGCTCGATCGTTTCAATGATTCTGACCCTGATCATGATAACCCAACATCGTCTTCATGAGACACCTCTGTCGATAAGTGGAGGAGGTCGATCATGAACAACCACCGCACGAAGGATCTCCTCATTGTCATCGACCATCAAACAAATATGGTTTTGACAGTAACTTCTCTCCAAAATCGCCTTTTCATTATATGCACATGTGTCTGAGTCAAAACGGTCAGGAACAGACATCGTACTCGAGTGATTTATGATCTAGAGTAAGATTTTATATCTGTGTTGAAGAGTAGAAAAAATCAGATAGGAATTGGTACACGAGAATTAGCCATGGTAATGACTGGAGAAGGAGGCTCTCTTTCGTATGAGATGGAATTATTGTACATTGCGTAATTCCGCTTGTCCTTCTCGGAAACAACATGATGACATCTTGATTGTAACGAGTATTCCAAAGCTAATGCCATCACTATAACAACTCAGGACTTGGACCTGAACATCCAACATGTATGAGGTCACCCGAAGAGATTTGTCAGGTGATCCGATGTGGTTCCTAATATTCTTGAGGTGTTACGTTCGGCGATTTTGAAGGAATGGGGTTCCAGTTTGGAATCCAATGGAAGTTCCATGTGACTGTTATCCATACTCTCTTTGATAATAGGCCGAGATGACAGCTACATCGCCATACCTAGCGCTTACTGCTAGCTAGACCTAGTCACTACTGAAGACAGATCTTTTTAATCTATCAATCCTACATCCATGGAAAATAAATATATAATTAATGCATTGCAGAAATGAAAGTGGATAGGATTTATGCGGATGCCGCTAAAGTCTTTGATACCGTGAGTCTGTATGTGTTTGTTTGTATCTGTCTTTGTGGGTGTTTGAATATACGATAATTACGCGTATAGATAGTTTCTGTTTCGCCTGCAATGTAAACCATTTCCTTAATTATTAATTTCAAATTACTTATTTTACGTTGATTCTGTGTAAATTGCTTTATTTTAGGAACGTTCTGTTATTAAAATAACATGTCAGAGAAAGAAATGGAACGAAATACAAAGCTAGTTTTCCATCCTCATAGATACCTATAAAACGTTTAAGCTATAAAAAACTTTGTTTTACATACAATATGTAATAAATTAAGCTAAAGGGGAAGGTTAACAGGGTTTGTTTTTGCAAGAGTATATATTACATGAGGTGTCCTCATAGGCTCATGGCCCTTCTGAACGGCTCCGATTTGCCGGGGTCTTGTTGATTTTGCTCGGAAAGTTTGGTTTTACAAGTATGGATACATTGGAATGTAGGGAATTAATATTCTGTTGGTCTTATTTTGTCTCTTTTTTATTTATTATTTATTTTATTTTGTTCTGTTTGTCTTAATACATATAATTTCTAGTTTGTAGGCTCCTAAAGCGAATTCTGTTTGCCTTGTACATTTGCCTTTGTAAATTGGAATCCTTTTGTTCTTTGAGGTGTCATTTTTACTATTTTTTTATTATTTTCAACGTTTATCGCAATTCAACTTTGTAATTTGAAAATCCTGTAAATAATTGTCACCACTAATGTTATTTTAAATTCCCTTTTCTTATATGCATTTTCTTGGGATAGTAATGCACTCCGAACTCTGGCTGACGCCATAATAAGACTGTTTTTTATTTTTAACTCTACATTTTTTCATTTTGTAAATAAAGTATATCTATCTATCTAACATGGCAGCCATGATTGTAACAGCTGTTTTTTGTTTACACGTATTTTTTTTTTTCTTATATACGCATTAATTAAACCAGACCAACACATTTCATTTGTTAATTTCTGACCTGTCATTATACTCCCTTTCATAATAGATACATCCCCTATACAGTTGTAGGCTGTTAGACGTTAGTATAGAAGTAGGTATGTCGACACGGTTTGAAGCGTGTCATTTGTTAGTACTATTCGAGTGCATTTTTTTTTTAATGAAAGTCGATTAATTTTTCTTTATTATTAACTTCTGACGTCTTACAGTTTAACACGAAACAAAACCATAATTAATAAGAACAAGCTATCAAGGATTGTTAGAGCTTTATTTTTGGTTCTACCAGTCGCCACGCCCAACATTGAGGACAAATTACCGTTTAACATGCTAAGAAAAGACGGGGGCGTTCTTGACATTCCTGGACTTTTCTCTATTCAAGTTGAATGAAGTGAATACAATGTTATACGACTAAACTAATTGAGGGGCGATGGGTTACTCAATATCCCGCCATCACTACTCCCCCGACAATGGAATTTACGCATTTACGCATTGGACGTAAACAATACAAAACCCTTCTACAAAACTTGAGAAAGAAACGAAAGAGTGCACCAAAGGAAGCAGAACAAAAATCGAATCCTAACAGGATAATCACTCAGTTAGGGTGGTGGACCTATCGTTATTCCTCCATCACACTTTACACCTATTATATAAACTAACATAACTGAGTGGCAATGAGGTTCTCAATGTTCCTCCATCACGACACATTCACTCCATTTAATACTTTCATTCTCAACACACTCTACGGGTGCAAAATATCACACCTAGGGCCCACCCAACAATATTTCTCTACGTACCGGTCACTTACACGGGCTTTGACACAAAGGAAATTTACGAGTGTCTACGAACCAGGTCTTCGAAAGCCACCTATCGATATCGTGCTTTTGATACGTGAAAGCTTCTGTGGCGACCCGGCCAACCGACGCTGCCTCCTTCTGTTGATAATTTTAGTTCTGACAATTTTATGTTTATATCATTCCTATTTTTAACTTTTTTTGTTGTTAATATGAAAATAAAACATTAATTTAGGAATGAAGTTCTCGAATAATTCTAAATTAAACGGGCCGGTTATAAAAATAATTATAATGTCTAATTTGCATCATTGAATGAATAATTGCAAGTTCATTGTTTGTTAATTTTTTCAATTCAATACTGTGCCTCGTCCCTCACGTTTATGTATGTATGTATTTTAATATTCAGTCTGTATCAACCGGATTACTTTTAGTTGACGTTTGTATTTCATGTTATTCACCTATACAATTCTTCTCAGTTTGCCTGCAAGACGTTCATTTGTGAAATGTTGGCTCACTTTTGATTAAACTTGCCAAAGTAATAAATAGCGGGAAACTTTGACTTATGAGACGTCAGGGTCAGTGTGTCAAAAGCAAATTCAATTTTTAATAAATTAAAATGGATTTCTTTACATCCTGTCATCAACGATGGTAATTTCAATGTGTCATATGCAAACACATCAATGGATTAAATTGTTTTTAGTGCCATCATGAAATGACGACTTTAAAAAAATATAAAGCAAACAAACAAACTAAAGTTTATCTATAAATTAACATGTCCCACTTTATTTTCCGTCTACAAGACACTAACGCTTTATTTCTTCCATACAACATTCTCAATAAAGAATTAACCGTTGTTTAATTTTTTTTTTAAAGAAGATCCTCGTTTATTATTTTTATGTTCCGGAACTGTGGCATAATTTGACGCATTGCCCCCTTGGGAGGATGATTTATCACGGAGACACTCCATTTTCACGTTTCAACGAGGAACCTGAGAACACATTTACACGAATCTATAAAATTTTAATTGGGATGGTTAAAACGGCGTCAGTTACAAAGTAAAAAGGTTATTTACAACCATGGTGCCATAGATTACCCTCAATGAAATGAATTTTTTGCACAATTTGTACGGTTTCGTAGAGAACTGATACATTATAGAAAAGTATTTCGCCATGACGGAAAGTACGGAATCTAATTAAATTTCCCACTCTCTTGCTTTAAAGAACCTACAGAAAGGAGGGAGTCGAGGATAGAAACTGTGAAGACCTTTCGACGAAATTGATACTCAACGAAGGGCTGAACCAAGGGTCACTTGATAAGGTTTCTTCTTCCCATCTATCTTGAAAACAATTACAGAAAAATATGGTATCGAAAGTGAACGCATTTGTTACAAAAAATAAAAAGATCGTTAAACTATCATGTTTATATAATTAATATATAATTAATTTTATAAATTCGACGACGAAAGTTTAAGTGTTAAAGAAATAATTCCACACTTATGAGCAGGGAAAAACATTGAAGGTGATGAAAGCGTTATTTTCTAAATATGATGTAAGATCTAGAATGTAATATTCGAGGTTGTAATATAGCGCGCCCATTGAGAGCTGTATCACCCGTTCTGTACTTATAGCGACACCGGTTTAATTAGTAGGCCCCGTTTCAGAGGTTGAATTTCTTGTGCGGCGACATCGTAGATCCCAAAATACCTGCGTGGAAAAGAGGCATGTATCGTGTTAGTAGGTGTTTTGTTGCATGTAATCCATTCTGTTGCTTCTTTCCCAACTTGTTGTGTTTGTGTTTAAACTGTGAATTCCACTGTTTCTTATTCTCATTTTGTGTTTTTATCTAGGTACTGATTGTTAGTGTGAACCCTTATGCAGCACAGAACTAGTATAGCAGCGCAGCAAACTTCCTTGCAAAGCCTCTCATTTCTTTTTACTCTTACATGTCCTGGGACCCATGCCAACTTTACTTTCCATACCTAATTATTTTTAATTTAGTTTTGCAATTCAATACCTATGAGCTAATGATGTGTCAGCTTAGTGATTTCCCTAAATTAAATCAGTTTTTTTCAACTGGCCACTTTGGCTTTGTTTTTACCCGGTTCGGCGAGGGCCGCGGTAGCCGAGTGGTTAAGGCGTCAGACTCTCGGCTAGTAGACCCCGCGGTCGTGGGTTCGATCCCCACCCTCGCCTCTGGAATTTTTCTGACGCCTAAGGGGATCGGTTGCCGCAATTAAAAGAAATTGATACTCATCAATGGAAGGGGCGGGACCGGATCTCAGCGACCCTGAACATGGTCCCAACCCCCTTCAAAAATGAGTTTCTTCGATGGAAGAACACTGGTACAACGGGGGCTCAAGTTCACTTTGTGTTGTGAGCCCTCCTCCAAAAATGGAGCAAGGGTATAGTACAATAAGCTGTACAGCTGCAGTGCACTGAGCGTTCCTGGTATCCATCCATCCACACCCACATCCCCGGTTCGAAACTTCTATGGATTTGGTTTCAAAAAACCTGTAAGTTGATGTTTAATTTTACTTAGATTTCTTTTAAAAAAATCTAGCGCTCTCTAGCGGCCGCATTTTTGATCGGATTGAATTAAAATTTGGCAGGGCGATAAAGAATCCTATAAGGACGGTTGAAATTGTTTTTCAGCCAAATCGATTGGGGCCGATAGTAAAAAATTCGTTCAAAATTTTGCCATTTTTGCGTTTTCTCCCGGACAACAACCAGCTCGGTTTGTTAAATTCCCACCCCTACGGCTACGCCCCTCATAATCGGATTTTCACATCCGTCTGTTTCATTTCGCATTTCACATCAGTTTGGCTCAAATGCAAGCAGGACTTTTTTCTCGAATACCGTACTTTTAAACCTAATTTCTTTCTTTTAAAATAAAAATTTTTCTTTTTTTTTACACCATGGGCTAAAATTTCTTTTAAATTGACAGAGAAATCACGGCCAATAGTAAAAAGGCTTCAAGTTGTGTATATTAATCAAAAATATGGTGTCACAGGTCTTTTCCCGTAAATATCCCATTGTTACCAAAAAGTGATAGTGAAGAAACGTGAGGAAATAATTAATTAAATAACTGGAATAAGATTTCAAATCAGGTAGTTAACTAGTAAACATTTTTTTAATTTTCACTATTTACAGTGGTTTAGGAAAAAATGGTCCAAATCATTTTTTTTAATTTCCAAATTTAACGACGTTTATAAGAAACAAACACACTTAATTAATTTTTTATCCTACTGTAATGGGTTTATGGTGTTACGTTTTCTATGAAATAAATAATAATATATACACCCATGATTTTCAAATTATTCAGATATCGTGACCAGACCGCATGGTGTGATGTAGGTTTCACAAAAACATTTTCTTTGTCGTGCCAACTTTTTGATCTTAATTGAGGTCATCTTCAGCGATTAAAATGTATGTCTTCTGTGTACTTGTGTGCTTGTTGTAAAAGACAAACACTTTTTTTTTCTCAATAAAGATCGAAACGTTGGCACGATAAAGAAAATGTTTTTCCGAAACCTACATCACACCAGACCGCATCTCACGATATCTGAAAATTATCGATTAATGGTCACTAATTTCTACTCTTATTCTATAATTTTTAAAGTAGCAAATTTTTAACACCGCCGGATTGATTCCGCAAAAGAAAGAAATCTACCTCTTACTCCTTACAGTCACGAGGGTTTTTCGTGTTCGTTCAGGATTTGCACTAAAAAATTACATTGCAGGCCATGATTTTTGTGATTAGACATGTCCTTCTTGTGCTTTTTTGATTTCTGCCTCTAATCTTCATATTGGATCCTTCGATGTGATAACCTATGAAGTTGATCATATTTTTTACATTCTCTAATGTTGTTGACTAAAAACATTTAAATTGCAAACAGATTGTGGAAATATTTAAAAAATATGTTCCTTTTTGAAATGAAAGCCTTTGAACTTGTAAATCAAGTTTTTTTTTCAATTTTTCCCCTTTACTTACTTGAGAGAGTATTGCGTTAGGCCAAAAAACAATGTGTGGAGTATTCTCTGGATTGGCAGCTTTTTAGGTGCCTATGCCCCCCCCCAAAAAAAATCGAAATTTATTCATCCCCTCCCGTTGGTAAACTTAGATGCGCCCTTAGAACTGAGTACATATCTCAGTGGTATGATTTGCAATGCAAATTTACACATTTAGCACAGCCTTCTCATGGTTCTCAGTATTTGTGTCCAGGACCGAACTGTGCCAACAGCTGGTGTCGACCTCAACGAAGGGGTCTTTCCCTATTTCCCATTTGGTACTTAGTTCAGCCGGGAAATTTAGCTTGAATTGAAACATCATATTAATGTCATCCCTTGGGGCCATGTGTCGGTTGTTCCTTCATTATGCTGTTATTACCTCGAGTGATTGCCATCTTGTTCCCGAGTATAGATCGCAGAATCGGACGAGTGAAATTTCGGGATAAATTGTATTTTACTACCCTATGCATCGGCACTACGTTCGGGCACTACCATATGGTATGTTTTTATGTTGTTTGTTCTTTGTTCCTCGTATTTTTTTAATCCGTTTCACTTAAAACCATCACTCTAACAAATTTAAAATTTAAAAATGGTACAACTATCAAACCACCGGAAACAAGTTTTATAGAAAAACCAACAAAGAATAGATTAACTATTTAATATTTATTTACTGCAAAATCCAATTGTAAACACAAGTGCGACATTTATCAATGTTTTATTTACTTTTAATCCATTAAAACGAACAAAATATGGTTGTAATATAATCAGCGGAGAATTTTCCACTTGTTTGCCTCCCAGTTATAGCATGGAGGTTAAAGCAACCCTTATTTAGACATAAGTTATAAAAGAAACACGTACAAAACATTCGAATTAACTGATAGAATTAAATTCAAATTCAAGTTAAAAAAAAACAGAATTAAATTCGAAAATTAGCTGATATTTTTTATCTTTATAACTATTTTTATATTAAAAAGTCTTAAGAGGATAACGTTAGGAAATCACGGACTGATGGACAAATTTGAGGCACTACTCAATTTATTTAGTTTAAAATTCAATTAATTATTGCTCTACATTAGGTATAGGTAATTAAGATCTATCGTAGTCAAAATAAACAGTAAGCAATGTTTTGTTTGCTTTTGTATTGATTAATCCCCAATTGGTCAAATATTAGCATTATGCCTTGCCTTTCCGCTACGCCTATAGAGAACGCTTTCAATTAATAATTTTCCTTCGTGGATTTCAGTAGATATTATTTTTTAAACCTTTTTCAATAGCTCCAGTTAGCCATTTGCGTGAGTATGATAGTGTCAGAAGTATGTGTTAGAGGAAGGATACATCCAGCGGGACGTCGCAAATCACTCTACAATAGGAAGGATTCTTCGGTGCTTCAGGAAAACAGGACTTCACTCTAGGCTATGAGACTCTACGAAATCGCAGCATTACGGTTAGTGAGATAAGTAATCTAATATGACTAGTACAAAATATTTAAATTTCTCCAGGCGTTTAAAAGGAAGGTATAATGAAAAAACTTCAGCGCCCTGCACCCGGCTCGTGGATCTATCTCTTCCTACCACAACTCAGAAAATGCCCAGGTTACAATTTGCATGGGAATTGGTCAATGGAAGATTGGGAACGAGTTCTGTTTACAGTCGCCCTCAACTGGTAAGACGGGTTTAATTTCATACGACAAAATTCAGACGTTCATGAGTAAGGTACGCCCCATTTTGTATGATGCTTCAAGTTGCATTCCATGTTGGGTGGCATTTCCTTCGACCTTATTGGTTATTGTGCGAGAAAGATCTTTCCCATCACACAGGTATATAATTGAAAAACATGTTATACCATTTACGGCCACCTCAACGTTCTTGCTTCATGATTATTCTTGATAATGAAGTTTAATGCCAAGGCCCTATAGAGTACCGGGATCCTACGTTGGGGACGTTTGAAACGACCATTACTTTGGAAAAAAAAAGCGACGACTAATAATAATAATTTCACTCGACAATATTAACATAGTATACAATAAAATGAACCCGATTTCAATAAATAAACTGTTTGAAGAAGAATTATATATTTTATTTCCAATATAATCTCTTGTGCTATACTCGGACGGCTGGAAGGCTGATGGAAAATCGGGATGTGGGTTTTATGACCCAAAGAAGAAGTCGTCCCCGAGTACTTATCGTCAACAAAACACGAGGATCTTTAGCGTCCGCACCTGGCCTATTCGGCCTTATCGGACGTCTTGATTCTCAAGATGAGAACTGATGCATCTTCGCATACGACAGAGCTGTGTTACCGCCGCAGCACTGGTGTAGAGGCGCCCCAGCCCCTAAGAGCCAAGGACAACCTCGCTCTCCGCTTGTCCACTCTAAATGGTTGGGCCCGCATTGTGCATCGGGTCGTATGCTGCACACAAAGGGCTTACAGGCTGAAATACACCAGTCTGTTCTCCCGTGGACTACCTATATAGAGAAGGCAACACTATCTCCCTGAGTGTATCGGCTTCCCCAGTGTAGAAACTCCGGATCCGTCCCGGCCTCGGTTATTGTTTTTACTGGAATTTCTAATCACCCCCTAGATGAGCACTGCCTACTGTCAAAGGTCTCTTATCGAGGGACGCCTGCCAAGCGCATTCGAGGGACGCCATAGGCCTAGCCTAGGTGGTTCAATTCTTCACTTCCCCAAGGGTACCACGCAAGTCATAAGCACAACAATGCGAAGCATGCTCGAGTCAGAGCAGATCATCCCATCTTTACTCATGAGTGTTGGGACCCATGAGGATCTTTTTCGTCCGGACATAACCTCAACGTGACTTCTCTGACGCTTGGTGCTCCCGAAGCGCCACCAGGATGATTTTACATGCATGGACTTGTCACATCCCTTGGCTAGCGAGGTAGTGCAATACTGGCCAAGTTCAGAAGTGCCCTATAAAAGACTTGAGAAAAGCAATTTTGTGGTTTCCCCTTTCGCCACCCCCGAAGAGATAGAGAAGGCACTCTCCGGTACCCTCCAGCTAAGGTACAAGTTGTTTACAAACCACGACACCACGAGTCCAACCTCACTTGGCAGAGCCGCTTGGGGACACCCGGGAAATCTTACGAAATCCCTACTGATGCACCCGTTGCCTGAGGGGTGCGGGTTCAGTAACCCAGGAACCCCCTGCCAAAGCAAGTTGCCAAGTTCCCGGATGAGGCATCAGCCTTTATCTGTGACCTTCAAGCAATAAAAGAGGCCTAACTTAAGGAGGCCCGCTCAAATACTTCCGATAAATCACCAATAATAATAATAATAACGGATTCCAAAAATTCCTTGGAGGCGATTAAATCAGTCATTGTAAAAAACAATTCAACAATTACATATTATAACAAATAAGGCACTTAATTGTCAAAATGAGAAGAAATAAAAACCTCCTCTTGTTTTGGATTCCAGCTCACTATGGAATTTATGGAAATGAAAAAGCGGATTCGTAGGCGAGAGAAGCAATCAACATTACTTAAGATCAGATGGCCAAAATGAAAGAGGCATGCCAGAGTTGGCAGACTTAATACGGTGAGTGTGGTAAGGGGCCATGTTTCCTGTCATTTCAACAACACCCTGGTTTTCAAAGATCAATCTTAAAAAAGGGACTTGCAGGTTGATGGTGAGGCTTATGTCCAATCACGGTGTCTGTAAATATTATTTAAAAAAGATAAACCAAGTACAAGACGATAAGTATACGTGTGGGAGCATTGAAACATTGAAACATATAATCATTCTCTGTCGTCTCTACGAAGAGAAACGGAAGATGTTAAGAGCTATAAAAAAAATTAATGGGAAAGTGGCTCTGGCAATCAGCAGATGCCAAAAAAATATTTATTTCCCCGACCTCGTCAGTGACCTTTTCCTCCAAAATAATCTAACGCCGACCTTTCACTGCCTCTTTCATCCATGTCGTCGTCGCCTAGAGCATGTATTGTGGATAACTACCTGAATGGGGTTGGAACTGAAGTTGTGGCCAGCTTGAAGACCAGATTTGAACCCAATCGAGCACCAACTTAAGCGACCGCGAAACCTAAACACCCTAAAAGTGTTAGAAAAGGCTATTCTAGATGAATAGGAACTAATTCCTCAGGATTTAATCATAAATCTTGTACAAGGAATGTAAAAGAGTTTAAAAGAAGGGATTCATGCCAAAAGTAAAAATATTCTACATTAAAGGGCACAAAAAATATTTTTGACAGTTATTTATTGAATTGGCTTTTTTTATTTCTTTATGCAATAATAGTTTTTTTACCATTAAGTAATAAATATTTTCTTTTTAAATTCTTATTTTTACAGCTATACATATTTTTGGTATATAAAATATGAGTAACCTTAAATACGTTAAAATTTATATTGTCAGTGCAGTTTCATTTTTCCATACCTCGGTTATATCACAAAGATTTCGGGCTTTATTTCGTACAGCTTTCACGAAGAACCTCTGACAAGGAACTCAACGGGACAAAATTGTCGGAAATTGAAACACAACTGCGGAGAAAATAAGTGTAGAGTCGTGAAAAGCACTTCTGGGCTAAGGTAAGAGATAGGAATACTTTGCTCCCCAAGTACTTAGCATTAATAAGAAACCCAATCATTTTCCAATTTCCTATTGATTTAAATCGAAAATAATCTTTTTTTATAAATAAAAAAGTTAATTAAAAATAAATTGTATCAAATTCATTTTCGACCATTATGTTGTCTGTAAAATTTTGTAAGAGCGAAAGATATGTAATAACGAAATGTAAGAATGGACGTTTAAGAATGTCAACGTGCCATATTTGGAAACCTATTGTAATAAAACGATATGAAATATATAATATGAATATAACGAAAGAAGTATAGAAAGACCGTTGGAAGTTTAATTTCAAAGTTGGGCTTTTTCCAGGAAGTCGTACAATTTTGTTCTGGCCGAATCTCTCTTATCGAACGAATTTAATTCAGGTGGCGGCTGTTTTTTTGATCGTCGGCTTCTTCAGGACGGGTTTCCTCGCCGCCATTCTGTTCATAGCCGGCGACGGAACGTCATGATTCGGAGTTTCGATTTTTCCCATGATCTTGCTAGCTTCGAGTTTCGTCTGGAGCAGCCTGGCCGGCAAGCCGGTGTCCACCTTCGACACGGCGGCGATCTTCTTTTTCGGTATCGGAGGTTTTTCGGGGTTCTGAGATTTCAACTTGGAAGGCGAACCTGCGTCGTACATATGTTGGAGAATGTCATCCTTTTTTGTCGATTTGAGCGTATCGCCAAAAGGTTTAGTGGACTTGACCGGAGGAAGGGAGAATCGCGAGTTGACAGCTTTCGTGCTGCTTTTTACATCGGAGAGTTTGCTCGGTTTTCTCGCAGCAAGATCTTTTTTAAGAGTTTCCTCCACTATTTTCTTGCTGCTGATGAATTTCTCTTTCAACGCCGCGGATTTCGTAGTTTCGTCTTTCATCCAATCTGACACTTTTTGTTTCGATTTTAAAATTTTCTCGTCGAGTTCGTCGTTAGGACTTTCTATCATTTTTTTCATTTCAGCGATTTTCTGCCTGATGTCCATCTCGCGGGAATTGGCCGGTTTGGTGGTCTTCTTCATGCTCGATTTGAGCGTGGACGGCTTGCTACCAGTCGTCATTCCCGTGTTCATTTTTTCCATTGTTTCCGCGAGAGCGACGAAATCCGAGTCGTCCTCCGTTCCAGACGAGTCCGAAGAATCGTACCTGTCGAAAAAGCTTTCATTTTTCAATTTTTCGAGTTGGTCCTTGTAGCCGAACTTCTTTAGAATTGCGTCTTTGTTCATACGGTTTTTATTGACTTCTTCCGAAGAGGCACTGCCATCGTTTAATTTATTCAACATAGTCTTTTCCTATCAAAAAATAACAAATCTCTTAATATTATTCATATTTATAAATTTACAATTCCAAACCACTCACTTCAGCTCTCATTTTTTTCATGTATTCCTTTACTCGTGAAGTAACCTCTTCATCATCTTCAACATCTGATGTGATTAACTGTTTAGAAGAAAGTTTGTCCATCAGGTTTTTGTCGTATCTATTCTTATCCTCCTCATTTCTTAATTTACTGTCAGATTCTGTAAAAAAAAGTACTGGTTAAAAATTGGTTGGACAAAAATCAGGACCATTTTTGTATTATGATTAAATAATATACATATAATAACATAAAAACAATGTGAAGGATGGTTGCCTTTTTGATCATCTCTTCTTCTTCATAACCATCATCATCTCATTTACAACTTACTATTTTCCGCTCGAATTATCAATTGACAATATTCCCAAAAATGAAGGATATTAAGGATTAAAACTGAAAATCGTAGCCTTGAGCACAGATAAATTGTAACGAGGAAAGCCCTTTTCTTAAAATCTGTTCCTTTTTACTTTATTACGTAGGATGATGCCTCACTTAAGGGAAATTGAATTTAAAATTGAAATTACCTATCTGACTTTAAAATAATCAATTGGAATGATATCAATAGAAGGAAAAACAATTATAATTATAAGGTTAATAAGAGGTAGGAATTGGTATTTCTTCCCAAATTTATCACTGACTGAAAAAAGACAACATATTCTAGACAAAATGTTCCCTCCCTTAGCTTAGAGAGGTTTTCATTTAAGTAATGAAATCCCTGAAGAGGAACACTTAAACATATAAAGGGCGTTTTCCCTGGAAAATCTTCTAAAAGATTTAATTTTCCCGAGCCTTGCCATTAACGATTAAGTAACCGACCACTCGAATTATAATTTGATCTTTCTTAGAAAATTTTATAAATGTTTAAAATATATATAAACTTCAACGGAAGAAATCTTTCGTTATAATTTATCAGACATTGAAAACAAGCAGAACTCGACAAACTGTCAATGAACTTAGTACTTGATTTATTCAGATTATGAAATTATCCCTGACGAAATTTCCTCATTTTTAATAGCTACCGTACAATCTTGAACATTGCATAACATAATTTATTGACATCCGCGGTCTTGACCCCAAAATTCATGGACGAATTGGGACAGTTAGCCAAGTTAAATTCCATGTATTGGGAGAAAAAGAAATTAGTTTGAATAAAAAATTATTGGATCAATGATTCAATTTTAATCAACCATCAATGATCAATTCATCAATCAAGTAATCAATGATCACGATTTACTGGATTAGCAAGAAATTAATGACTTTTACTGTACATATTTTTATTTTTACCTCTACCTGGCATTTTTGACTATTTGACATATTTTCCATTGTTTCCAATTAATTTTTGCCATCTCCCGGGTAGGATGTCTATTTCCTATGCATAAAAATCTTTTGTGTCCATGAACTTTTAAAATTTTTCGAAACTTTCAAACCTTAGGCTATTTAAAAAAAATGTTATAACCGAAATAGGTCGCAAGGTGTAATCTCCGTAGAGTTTGACGGGTGTGATGAAATTTCCCAATCCATATTAGTTAATAATTGTTTAGTCCTCAAAGAACCCTGAGGGCAGGCGTTTTGTTGGTGAAAGAGTCCACCATTACTGGTTGCTAGTGCAGGTCACTTTTGCTTCATTTCAGACAACAAAGTATTGTAAATTGAACTAACGAGTAGAAATAAAAATTAATGACTTGTTAGTCGATACGATAAACAATCGTTAAAAATCCGGCGAATTGTAAACGTTTATGTAAGTTTCGTTAACGTTATGCTTGTCTGGTTCGTGTTCTTTTGACTCTTTTATCTTTATTGCGCGGTCATTGTTGGGCTCAACAGCTATGTCATTTCAGCACCCAGTTCTTAAAACCAAACCCTTTCACATTTCACTCATTTTTAGATACATTCTTTCCTATTCACATACTATTTACTCAGTTATGGCGGTGGAGTATTCGATATTTCTCCTTCTGTCGCTCGCTAACCTAATTATGGGTCGATGAAGTGCACAATATTGCGCTCTCCCACACCACGTCAATAAACACAGTCATTTTCAACACTCGCTTGGGCACATTGTAGAGTTGATAGATTACATACAATAAAGCAAACCTGTTTCCTCCAAAATTCGGGCCGAAGGAATCACATTGGTGGGGGGGGGGACTTGGTGCCATGCTCAAGCATAAATCTCATATCGGATGGCATCCACACACGCTCTCTATGCCCCAAGGAGTTACACCTTCAATTAGGTGGGACGTATCGAACAACCTTTCTCTACCTTCGAGCACATACGCAGCGCGGACAAAAGTGAGTGCCCATTAACCTCGTACGGCTTATTATTAATCGGGAGTGGATGACCTTACTATGATTCAGATACTCCACCTATTGACAGTGCTCTTGAGAGCTCGTGAGAGTTTCTTAGCCGAACCGGCCACCGAGCTGCCACTTTCTTTTAATCATGATCTATTGCATTTTTAGTGTCTGATCGGAGTGGTTACGTCTGTTGGTTGGGGCATCCAGGCCTTAGCTGCCTCGTCCGCCTTTGCCCTTGCAGGCCAATGTAACGTATACAACAACCACCGTTTTGGCGAGATATTCCACTTCGTGTTATCTCTCCAGCAAGAGCGCAACGAGGAGGTCGACGGACAGTCTGTCCATGTTATCAGTAATTACTGAGGTAATCGGTCCAGATTAAGTTGGCAGTCACCATCGTTTCACATCAAGCCCGCGCCGAATCCCGGACAATTCTGCCGTGTAAACGCTACGAGTTTTGAGGTGTGATCCTTTTTTGATTAATATTTATGCATTTTCGTGTACGTTTTTATGAGATACGACAAGAACATAAACATCATGTGTTAAATGTTTTCAACAATCCTTGATGACCAAATAATATAATTCTATAAAATATAATATGATTGAATATCGATGAGTCGAAATTTAGTGATGTCAAATTCTCTTAAATTAATAAAAATTGCCTGGAATTGATAAAATATGAATGAATAAAATTATAAAAAACAAAATTGCAATTATTTCTAATTTTTACAATTCTGATCGTATCTGTACAAGAATAGAAATGTTCAACTAACATCGAGCATGTATTTATAATTGTTTTGAAGCATTTTTTACTTGCAAGATTTGAAACATCATTACAGACACTTTGTTTTCTTAACAGTTCTTTTAATAACAATTTTCTTTACAGAAATAATTATAAATAATAGTTATAAATGATAAATCACTATTGGGCAAACGGAACTGCTAATTGTAAACAATTTGTTAATTTTCGGATGCTTCGAACAGAACTGTTCTTCCTAAAATAAATTGTTGAAGTTATTCCTGTTTAGCTTCATCTCCTTAAGCTCCTAATTCAAAAAAACTAACTAAAACACATTTGCAAAATTTGTCTTTTGAATCGCTCTGAATCGGTTCTAATTAAAATAGTGATGTGCGTTATTGTTAACATCTCTTAGTAAGTTTGGGAAATGTTTTACATTCATATTTGTCATTCTTTCATCACTTTGCTTTTAGAAATGTACCATAAATATTGAGTCTTGATTCATTTCGAAACGATGACGTTTTATTACGCAAAATTATGTTATGTACGCTTATGGTAATAAATGTAAACATTGAATCTGATTTTGTTTTCAATTTTAATTAAATTAAAAATATTAATTTAATTTTAATTACAATCATTTTCAAAATCAATAAATATTAAAGAGTAAACAAAAGTCCAATTAAGTTAACCAAATTATTTTGCACCTTTTTATTTTTAATATATTTTTTAAATTATTGGGTTGTCCGGAAAATAATGCAGGATTTTGGTATTAAACAAAAAAAAAAAGAAACTAGTTACTTTAAAGCAATGTTCTTTAATCAAAATAATTTCCCATACTCTCAATACATTTCTCCCAACGTGTTGGTAACTTATTAATTCCGTCTGAGTAGAATTCAGAATTTTTAGAATTGATAAAGTCAATAAATGCATTTTCCAGTTCCGTTTGATTTTTGAATATTATGTGTTGTAAGTAGTGGTCCAGGTGTCTAAAAAAATGGTAGTCAGTAGGCGAGAGGTCCGGAGAGTAGGGTGGGTGAGGCAAAGTTTCATAGCCAAGCTCCAATAATTTTTGTGACGTTACACGTGACACATGTGGTCGAGCGTTGTCATGCAACAAAATGGGCCCTTTCCGATTT
>CM077103.1:29319155-29333911 GCA_039619505.1 Cimex hemipterus | reverse complement strand
TTTGACATTATAAGGATGACTGAATTATTTCCAAGTAGCGGAATGCTACAGAGGTAAACAAACAATATCATTTGGAAGAGGATTAATAAGTGTTGACATTCATACAAATGAGTAATCCTGTAAACGTAAACAGAATATTTTATAAAGATTTTTTTTAATGAAAACTTAAAATCCTGCATTATTTTCCGGACAACCCAATAATATTTTGATACGACTAATTTAAGTGAGGATGTAGCTAGAGCTGGCGCTCTTACCGGACGGAAAGACATTACACGCAACATCGTGGCACATCTTTCATGCTCGACATGTTTTTCTATTCTAAGTAGGTGTTGAATGAAACAAGAAGTTTTGAAAATGTTTAAGTATGCCAGAGAAAGGGTTATATAGTGATAAATGTTAGAGGAGAGTTTTTTCATATCATGAGGAATATCATTTTCTAGGCCGATGGTATTGTTTATGTTAGAAAATTGAATGTTAACAGTGAATTCTTGGCAATCTTTTTATAATTTCACTCATATCCAATTTGTTTTCTATTGCAAAACCAGAATCTTCTTCATTCTTTCTGTGATATGAAAATTTGAAGAATATTACATTATAGTGTCATTTGCTGATGACAGAAATATTGTTATTACCCAAACAAAAGAACTTTTAGGAATTTGGATATGGAATTTTCACCCTTCATGACGGATTGAGCTCAGGAGGGATATGTAGAGGAATCGAAAAAATGTAGTATCCTTGCAAGAAACATTATCTCTTCCGTTGAATATTTTCATGAATAATAAAAATGAAGTTAGTCATGTTTATTCGTCTTTCACAGCAAATGTAGGAAGGTTTCACACCTTTGCACAGATGCACAGCGAACCATCGACCTGGCATAAAATCATACACATTTGTTATTTTGTTTTTCACTTGTTAGTTCCTTATACAGTTGCTTTTTCATCGCGTGGTTGTTCGTTACGCTGCTTGTTTTTCGCTTGTTGCGTCAATTTGTATATTTTCTGCCCTTTCACGTTTTCTTCCGTTTCGTTTATTTACACCTACAACTAGTAGTAGTAGTTTGCACGGTAGGCGTTTTATTGATTTGCCCAAGTTGAATTTTACGCTTCATTTCTCGGTTTGTCTTTTATTAGGAATTTGAGTATTTGTCCGTTTTCAGCTTGCATGTTATGATTTGGTATAGTTAATTTATTTTTTCACTGGTAAATTTTTGCTTATTTTTTTCATCACTTTTACATATTCTATTAAATTTGCTTGGCTTATTATATACACAGGTTTCATCGTTAATTTATCACTTGTACGTTTTATGTCATTTGCTTTTGTTTTTCATCTTTTGTCTTTGACGATGGTTCATTGGCCCATGCTGTTCGATATTAGTTAGTCATTTCAGCCCATTTCTTTATTTTTATTTATTTATTATAAGCAGAAATCGTATATTTTGGAAGAGGGGAGCGTGGAAAAAAGGCTAGGGTAGACGGTGGAAATTGCTAGTGATTATGCTACCGGGTGTGTGGTGATTAGTGACCGTTAGTCGATGATTATTCGGAGATTTTGAGATGCGATCTGGTGTGACGTAGGTTTTAGAAAAGTATTTTCTTTATCGTGCCAACGTTTCGACCTTTATTGGGACCATCTTCAAGGGTGAAAATGTTTGTTTTCTGCGTAATTGTTCCATTTTGGTCGTGTTGAGAGTGCCCGTTATTATTATGTTTACCATTCGATTACATACATACCTATTGGATTGTTAAGTAGAGCGCTTCTCCATTTTGTCCCTCAAGAGCTTATTTGTTTTGTTTTTAACTTTATTCGTAAATTTTTCCTTTTGACCTTTTATTTTCATTGCTCATTAGCCGTTTATTTTATATGCAAGTGTTTGTACTTTTTCGTTTTCCATTTAAATTATATCGTTGATAAATAATTTATTCCCTGCTTTACTTCGGTATTTTTGTTTTGTTTTTTTAATTAATTATTTACCGGCCGGCTAGCCTGGGTTATTGCCGGCACCCCACATTTCGTCCATTTCACGTTATAAGTTTTAACAATTTCAACGTTTTTTTTCTGCATTTTACCCCTCCCACACGTGGTGAAAAGGTTCTGAAACTAACTCATTCACTAACATTCAATCCTAATCTAGCCTATACGCGGGTTTCAGAGTACTCCATATTCCTCTGAAGAACCGCTCTCGTTCACGCTAATAAATACATCCATACATTTAAAATTAAAAAAACAATTAATCTAACGTATTATTATCCTAGGTGGTGGATTTATGGGGTACTTGATATTCCACCATAACCCACCCATGCATAAACTACTATCGCACTAATAAGTACATTCACTCAAGCAGTAACCAATCATTCTGTATTTACAAATTAAAAAAATGCAGAGCCACTGGCGCATTGAATGCCACAACAATGCCAATTCACTCTAAAAAATATTATAGCCTAATACTAACCTAAATTGGTGGGTCTGTGGAGTACGCTATATTCCTGCCCAATCCACCCATGCACACTCATTTTCGCGCCAATAAATACATTCATTCTATGCAAAACAGACAAAGAGATATCTGTCCTAGTTTGGTGGGTCTGTGAGGTACTCGATATTCCGACCACTACCCACCCAGACACTCACACATTCTCGCCAATAAATACACTCTCTTCAGGAAGCGAAAACAAAACCACGTGTGGAGAGGCGATCATATGCATTCATTTGCTCCAGATGTCTGATTACTTCCTTGCTGTTGTCATTGCTGTGTTGTAAAACCCCTTTCAAACTTGAGGAAAGGCCACACTTTGTTCTGTGCGGCGCCAATAGTTCGCATTCGGTTAGCAAATGCTTAACAGTTATTTGTGCGCCTCACAATGGGCATCACCGTGGACTTTTCCTCGCCAAGAGATGACCATGCGTCAGTCTAGAGTGGCCTATTCAAAGTCGGATCAAAATTAGTCTGTTTTGCTCATACTATCCATGGCCCACGGTTTGACCGACTGTTTTAGTTCTTTTAGTTGTCGGTCATTTTGTCCCAGCGGTTCTGCCAATCCTTCCAGCAAAGATTCTTCACATATACGTCCGCTGGGCTCACGGGGGTTTCCGGGTCATATGGCATTGTCGCTGCTCGTTTGGCTATTATTATTTGTGAGCTGATTCACTTTTAGATATTTCCATTGTTTTTTAAAGTTGATATTAATTTGTTTACTTGTTACCTTTTGAAATTGTCTGAAATTGCGCATTTGTTTCTTGTCCATAGTACACAAACAACCAAAATAGTGATTTACCATTCTACGTATATATGTATATTTGTCTGGTCAATAATTGAAATGTACCCGAAATCACGTTTCATGTGAATAATGTGTTCCAACTTTTATACTAATTCGTGTTGGGGCAGCACCATTGTAATATTTTATTTAAAACCATAAAATGCTTTTTCTAAAGTCTATATTCTCCGAAAGAATTTACTATTATACGTAAAGTTGAATACACAAAAATGAAACTTTAAATGAACTCAAAGTTACGAAGGAATTACAAACGAAACTATGGGCTCTTTCATAACCTTTAAAACCAGTGTATACTGCAACTTAATGCTCGGTATACTTTAACCTTCGGCACCTCAGCGTGATTACGCAATAAAAATGTACATAGGCAACTTTTTTTTTATAAGGAAGTCTGTGTGTATTTATTACTTTACCCTAGGTAAAGAAAGTAGCAGCGAATAAAACTTATTTGAGAGGTAGTAATGGTGTTTACTTGCCGTTATCGTCGTCGCTGCCTGAACACGAAAAGTCCAACGAGTCTGCTTTGAAATCGATACCGTCGTCTTCGGAGGAGGAAGTGCTTTCCTCGAAAAATCCATCGTTGAGATGATCGAGATTCCTTCGTGCCGAACTTCCTGCTTCCCGTCGCGGGCTTCTCGGACTTGGCTCTTCCTCAGCGCTTTCGTTTGATGACATATCTGAATTTATACCTTCGTAAACATGTACAAATTTAAAATTAATTAAAGTCATAATAGTCAATAGTATAGTAGTAGTATTTAATATATACTAGTATATAATAACAATAATTACCTAACTAGTAGCAATAATTACGAAGTTTAAAGTATTGTGTAAATTAAGTTTAATAGTTATAATTTAGCTATTAATTATTTTCATTGCTTATACTCTGTATCTAAGGACTTGGCTGAATGAAAAAGTTAGTGTCATGAGCGGGATTCGAACGGACGACATCGATTTCACGATAGCACAAGTAGTTAGAGTAGCGGCGTATTGAGCCTAAAGTCATGGGTTCGAAGCTCGCTCGTGACACTACATTTTTCATCTCAACCAAGACCTTAGATACAAATTATAATTGATTATGGTATAAAATCATTACAACTGAGACTCGGTACAAGAGTATATGTATTATCTGACATTGACCTCCGGTCTGGATTAATAATATCTCTCTAACATGCCTCTTATCCATATTCTTTACAGCTTTGCAGCCATTGATGGAGTAATTTTTGGGTGATAGTGTGATCTTTGTGATCTTGTAATAAAATAATGTGAAAAGGTTTGAAGTAATAGGTTTTGATAAAGAAAAATAATACACATGTGAAGATCTTCGTGAAGTGTGCTATTGTTTACATAAGAAGGAGTAGAAATAACTAGCCGTACAATCTTTGATTGAAAACTGTACTCTTTGAATATCGGAATATTTGGCTATAAATGTGACACCTGTATATAAGTTTGAGTAGGTATGTGTATGTATATGTCATGTTTTGGTTTTAATGACTTAGATCGTTAGTTCAGGGGTAATAAAGCGTTTTAAATAGGTTTTAACTGTCGTTTTTTAATCGCGGGTACGGATTCCATTTTCTATTAAATTTAAGTTCTAAATATGCAACTTTGTGGGATTGCGTCTTGTTGTATAGGCATATGCTAGGACGTTTCACAGAAGAAGTGTGAAAGCAAGGTATTGTGGTTTTGAGGTGTTAAGCTTTATCTGACGAAGCTTCTTCAATTTTGGCATTTGCTGTTGTAACATAGGGGAAGCTGGTAGAAAAGGGAAGCTTGTTAATGTGGCGGTGAGGTGATGAAGTGGCGGACAGCCTGGCCAAAGTAGGATCAACTGCGGTTGTCGGGCCACAGCGAAAGAGAGTGTTAGTTGCTGGGGCATGAAACAATTCCTTAAAGAATGGAATATGTCCCCGGACACAGGAAATCGAAGGAGTTTCTGAAGGAAATCAAACCAAAAGAAGCGAAATTGTTATTCTCTAACTCTAGATGGAATTAGGAGGCATCATAGGTATCCTAACGGGCCATTGCCTCTTGAAAAGACACCTATTCATAATAGATACTCTACCAGCCCCTTTTGCCGCTTCTGTGAAACAAAGGAAGAAACGGCTCGACACTACCTTGCAGAATGTGATAGTTATAGATATGAAACGTTCGAAGGAGAGGACCAAAACAATCCCCAAGATAAAATGGTCCAAAATCTTGGGGTTTGTGAATAGGACCAAAAGGTTCATGCAGGACTCGTGAGCCGACCAGGTCCCGGACCTTTTAAGGATGGGATACGGACCTACCTAGGCTTTTAACCCCTCGGGTGGCCCGTCCTGCGTAATATATATATAATATGGGGTGTCATCTGCATATCGGTAAGTTTATCATTTGTGTATATCGTAAGTAAAAATTGTCCACAACAGCCGAGAGAGTACCCACACACACCAAAAAGTACTTCCTTCTTTTCAGAAGTATCCGATCCCTGGATTACCTCGAAAAATCGCGTAAAATGGTAACTTTCTTTAACTCTGACAAGTTGAAGAGTAGTGGAACAATGAGCTCAAAAGTTTAGTTGATGATCTAGCAAAATGTTGTTGAAAGTAACAATATAGATAATTTTTTGTGAATTACTATTTCGAATGATTTAGAAAAAGCGGGGTAAGACAAACAATAGGGTAAGACGAAAGGGAGTTTAAATTTCTATCTGGCTTTGGGATCATTTTAAAATAAAAGTTTCAGGGCAATAGATGTAGTTCTTCTTATAGCAAGAAGTCAAAAATACGACAGCTTTTTAACGGTCAGTTCTTGAAGGGCTTCTACTTTTGGTCGTATAAGACCAGGAATTGTATTTTTGTTTTTGTTTTCGAAAGCCCCTTTATTTAAGATATTTTTTGGTACAAATAGTTTAGGTGGTAGATCTAAAGGAATATGTCCCATCATCATTCATCAGCGGCGCTAAGACGTCACATCCTCTGTTGCCCAGCTTTTTAAATGTGTTTCTTATGACTGTTGTTTCAATAGTTTTATGTCTTTTTTCAATTTATTTAAAAGTTCGTTGTAAATTTCCTCGTCATACTCTGGTTTAGTACGGTGCCAGAGATTACAGTTTATAGGCTATTTGAGCAATTTTTATGCTTCTGCTCAAAAAGCTGCTCAGATAGCCGACAACGTGGTATTCACGTATTTTGGCGATGGTGCTGCAAACCAAGGGCAAGTGTATGAATCATTCAATATGGTAGCCGAAAATTGTCAAGCAGTTTTTTTTGTTTCTGATCTCAAACTACGGACCTTCTCGCGGATAAAATCGAGAGCTTAGCCTCAAGTCTTTTGGAGACGTTATATATAAAAAATTATTATTTAGAAATCGTGAAATGCGGTCTGGTTTGATGTAGGTTTCAGAAAAAACATTTTCTTTATCGTGCCAACGTTTCGATCTTCAGAGCCAGGGATTTCCAAACATTGTTTGCATTTAGGAAATACATTTTGGATGTAAGTATTTCTACCCACTCAAAGTGTTTGTCTTTTGAGTAATTACGCCATTCTTAATTGTGAATTTTGAGTGAGTAGAAATACTTTGGTTGAATATGTAAAAATGTTTGCATTGTATAAATTCACTTTTCCACATCCAAAATGTATTTGCTAAATGCAAACAATGTTTGGAAATCCCTGGCTCTGAAGATGATCTCAATAAAGATCGAAACGTTGGCACGATAAAGAAAATGTTTTTTCTGAAACCTACATCACACCAGACCGAATCTCACGATTTCTAAATAATTATCGATTAACAGACACTAATCACCATACGTAAAAAATGTAATAATTATTAAGTAGTAGCTTTCAGTCGTTTCCCATAAGACACAGCTGTACAATACATTAATTACAGATATTAAGTTAAATCAGAAAAGGACAAAGTGGTTGGACAACTTTTGACCTTTAGGTGATCCTTTCGCCCCAGGGTACAGCCAAAGCGGTACACCAAATAATTTAACCAATTAGAAACCTATTAACGACCAATTAATTTTCTATATGTCAACATAATGTGACTCACATAAAATTTGTACTATTTCAGTGTTTAACATAACGAAATGAATATCGAATAAAAGGAAATACATTGTAGAATTTAAAAAACAATATTATTGAAAAAAAACCTGCCCGAGCTAGCCAATAATTTTGGATCAAAAATACGTAGGATGTAAAACGAACACTTGCGCCAGCATAAACATTGAGCAATTCATCTATCAATCTTTGAGATTTACTACTCAAATATTAACGCTTTAGGAAGGACTGAGAAGAACGTAACAAAAATTGCAAACAATTAACTGAAAATTAATACAGGTAAATTTGTATAATTTGTGAAGATCTGTGAGGCTGTAAAACTTGATTCCTTATATTCATATATAAAATGGAATAAAATAATTATATAAACATATATAAAATATGTTTGAACCTGTCTGAATTCAACTATCAGAGAAAAATAGTTAATTATTAATATTTAAAAGTCAATATTTAACCTTCATAGTGAGCCTTAACTAAATATAACAATGCCTGTATTGTATATTACAAGCCTGAAATTGAGAAAAAACAATGAATCAAGGAACAGGAAGCGTAGGAATGTATGGGAAAATATACAAAAATTAAGTAAACAAAGAATATCTACAATTATTTTCAGTTAATTTACGGCGAAGGATTACAACACAATGAGTGTTTTTATTTGGTTTTTTACATTTAATTTACACACTTTTCTTATTGAAAGAATTTCCACAGCTTTAACTATTGTTTGCATTTAAACGAATTTGCTTTATTATGGGTTTCCAAATATAGTGATTCGTTTAAACAATATATCTAATAATACTTATACAAATGTGATTTCAACATCCTTTTTTACTTTTCTTGACTTATTGAAGCTCAACTGTCACTCGTCTCTCACGACAAGCGGTGGGAACCACCTAAATTGTGTTTAGGCTGTCTGCTTCAGACGTTGGCTTTGTCCCAGCATCCGTATTTGGTTTCGGGGTTGTTAACTGCGGTTTACTGTCATTTAAGCCCGGAAGACATGCAGTTTTTAAACGATGACCCACTAACAATCGCACTCTCAAATGCAATTATTTATTTTGTTCTCTTTTCTATTTATATATCATTCCGATATTCCTACATCACCCCTTACCGTCTATCTATATTTAACTAAGACAATTGAGAGTGCAACGGATACTAAATTCCACTATCCGCCCTTTAACACCAATAAATATATTCAATCGTAACATGCAGAAAAATTAACCACAAAACGAGATATCTATCTAGTACCACATACAATAAACCACTAAATGTTTCCTCCAAAAACTCGAGCAAAATACTCTCTTCCGCTCTGTCGGACACGGCCTATTCTTGGTCAGGTAATTATGTTCCATCTTCGTCTATCCACGTTCTTTGAGCGCTACCTGTCGTCCAACCTCGATAAGTAAGAGCTTCGATGCCCGGCCCACCTAAGCTTCCTTTTAATTATGGTTTTAATCGCACTTTTGCTTTCAGGAGGCCAAATAGCTGTGGTTAAGTGTTATAAGTCGGGCTATACCGGCCGTCTGGTACCTCCAGACTTATATCTCCAGGGACCGAGACAAGCGACATCATGGACAAGATGGAACGATAAAAAAAGTAAAAACAAGGAAAACTGTCATGGATACCGGTAATTGCTCAAGCAGTCAACCATCGTCAAGAATCACCGCACGAATGCCAAATTCGCACACTCGCACGGTGCACGACACACATATTTGCCAAGTCGAGCCAACTAGCGTGTCTACGGATTGAAATATGCGGGGTGTATACAACCACCCAATTTGCTCGGAAACAGCGAATATTCTCTAAGTGCCTTGTGAGTCCTCAACTTACTACCAATCGTGATGGACAACGAATGATGGTACGATACCAGTACGAGTGGCTACAAATTCAGCAACAAATCAGTCACAGAGTACTGCAGCCCAATTTTACTTCGATTCGTTTCTACGCGTAGAAAAACTCAGATTTTTAAGATTCGGAAGGAAGCGTTCCAAATTTTTGGACCAGATCGAGGAACTCCAAGACTGATAAGTTAGACCGACAGAAATATCGCTATTGTTCTTTTATTACATATATATCCTCGTTAGGAATCGTTTATTATTAAAAAATAAATAACAGTAGAAGTAAATAATAACAGTTACTGGTGATCAAAGTTGACATCCTGTACATTACAGCTGATTCCCGACTGTGTGGATGTTGAATTCAGCTATTTCACGAATATTCGTACACATGAAGCGGATAATAAACCGAGCACCCATCTCCACTGGTCGACATTCTGCTAATCCCGCATATCAAGAACCATGTTTAGACTCATCAGTGTGCTACACTTGCCCGCAGGAGGAAGTGTTTTGGGATGTACAATGTGACCATAGAAGAGATTCAACCATTGAAACCGAGCCTACTGATCAAGTTCCTTGGTGAAATAGGACTGACCGATGGACTTAAGGCTGAGAACGGAGAATACAATAGCTCTTAAAGGGCACATCTACATCTAGACCTTTCAGTGAAGATGAGGACGAAGCCAAAGTTGCAAAAACGTGGTTCGGGTAAAGGCATAACGGGGAAACGAATAAACCATTATCAGTGCATTTGATCGCATTAGAAGATTATGGCTGTATGACAGCAGAATAATTTGATTGAGTATTTTATTATTGTGTAGAGATTAGTGACCGTTGATCGATAATTTTTCAGATATCGTGAGACGCCATAGAGTGCCCTTTCAACATGACATGCAAGAATGGCACAAGTACAGAGAAGATATATACTTTGAGTCCTGAAGATGATCTCAGTAAAGATCGCAACATGGGCACGATAAAGAAAATGATTTTCTGAAACCTACATCACACCAGACCGCATCTCACGATTTCGGAATAATTATTTTATTATTATTTGAAACTACATACATAGCTGATATTTTGTGCGTATGAAATTTTAAAAGTAAAATGAAAATTCTAAAACTGTTACTCACTTTTTATTGTTAATGTTATATGAATCTCATCAAAACTCCCAGGAGTTTTGAAGGGAGGCGCCAGATTGGCCCCAAAAGACAGGGGTAGTAACACAAGAAAGACGGTGAAAACAGTTATTTTTGAAAATATTTTTTATGGGGCATTCGACAACTTTGTCATTTCAGCCCTGAGCGCATCCTAATTACAACAACACACAATCAATACGCACTCACGGAAATAAATACATTCAAACTCATATACATTTCATTCATTCTATTGAATAGAAAGAGTCCCCAATATTGCTCCATCAACTTGCATACAATAACAAACTAATCTAATTGGGGCGGATGCGGTGGTTTATAAATATTCCACCATTGAACCAAGTCAAGAACTCGAGGGGTTGTTGTTACGTTCGTAACACGTAAAATGATATAATGCCACCTATATTAATTAGCGGTAGTTGGATCAAAATTAAGAGAGCCTAGGATAGGATTAGGGGAGAACAGAGGAGTGAGTGTGCGTCGAGACGGATAACACTACGGCCTAGCCGGATCATAGAATAAAAAAAAAAGAAGAAGAAATCAATTCCTTTCCATCAAGGAAGGCGGTTGCGGACCCACTCTTCTGCAGAGAAGGCGCTCCACACTCCCAGAAGTGGGGATTTTAATCGCCTGGAAAAGAAGCAGATCTGGACACTAGTTCGCAGGAAAGTTTAGTCTTAAGGAAAGTTTAGTTTTTGATTTTAGGATTAATGTTTTAGTTTTCTGTTGAAATAAATGTGTTTGTTTTTCTGTTTTCTCATGTAAATATTGTGTTCTTTTCTAAAGCTAATTTTTCGGTTAGTAAATTTTCTTTGGTTTACTTTATTTTATTATTTTATTTTCCTTTACGGTTTGCTGTTTCCGCGTATATAAACAGCGTGGAGCCTATTTTATTTATTTATTTTTCTAAAATTTAATATTAAGTAACCCCGCCCGTCTCCACGGAGCGAAGCCGGCGAATTCTCGGCGTGAGACTGTGCGGATGCTATTCCAGTCCTTCGCTCCAATACACTCGCTCATACAAAACGCAGAAACACAAAAATACTTATTTTGACGGCTGTATACAACAAAAATGTACCAATTCCCCTAAAAAGCGGAACAGGAGAGTCTGCAGCTCGTTACCGCGTCCAAGAACCTTTTTAAACGGGCGGAATGGCTACACGCTCTCTGTATGGAGCCATGGCATGATACGCCTCTATTATACATACCGGCACACATTATTTATCACTTATATTACTATTCGAGAAAAAACCTTGAAATTTGAAACTTATAACTATTTATTGTATGCATTATAATCATTTTCATAATCTAAACTGTCACTGAATATTTGAAAAAAGGAACAAAAATTCCATTAAATTTAGACGAGTTCCTCAGGTGTTTTATCGTAAGAGATCGATTTTTCCATTAGATACGATCGAGGTCGTGGGGAATAATCTCCAGTTATATATTAAGCAAAATTGGATCATGAATGCAGTTGTAGGAAAAAGGTAAAACACGCTAAAGTTGAACATTTCTTTCCTTGAATATAATCGTTTTTGAACCGAAACAGTGGTTGGCATCCTGTTCATTAATTTAATAATGCAGACAGAGAAATTTGGGCATTAAACTTTATGCGATGGTGCAGGGTTCACCTTAAAAATAAAATTATAATAACTAACTGGGGCGTCGGTGGCCGCGAGGTTTCGTCTTTGATACGGCGCTCATCACTGTAAGTGTGCGGTTTTTAACCGACGAAGGACCACCCGAATATAATCGGGAGGCGAGGAAAAAATATAAAATAAAACAGTTTAAAATAAAAATGATTGAAATATAAAATAAAAAATGAAACAATAACGGCTCACCAAGCTGATGGCGAATGAAATAGAAGAATGCAGGAGGGATGAAAATAGGGTATTTGGGGTAGGACGGCCCACTTACAAGTACCAGCAACTCCGGCGTTTCGGCGAGGTGTAAAATCACTCCAGAAAGATTCCAAGCGATGCTGGAAGAGATTTTACCGGAAGCGGTATGTAGAAAAGCGTTTGCGGGTTCACACAAAAAATACTAAAAGTTGTAAAGTGGAGCGTGCTGGAACGAACCAGACTCGGTCATAAAAGCGACTGACTTGTGGTACCCGGAGTGGGGCGGCCTATCCTTTGGACCGGCTTCCCGGTATAGGATAATACGTAAATCATAACAAAATAGGCGGTTCTTTAAAAATGTAAATGCAAACAGTAAGGTCAAGGTCCCGGGTTCGAATCCAGCGGCCCTGCATTCGAACTCGACACACTAACAAATGGGCTTTTTTCAAAAACACCGACACCCTGAGGGTTTATATGACCTCTGCTGTTGCGAACCCTCGTACAAAAAAAAGAAGAAAAAAATAACTAACTCAAGAGCAATTCCTCACTGTTTTCGAATCGCTTTCGTCAACATATAAAAAAGATGTACTCCCGTTGAAATTGTCAACCAGGAAAATAAAGAAAAGTTAAATAATATAGGTATTAGTTCCAGCTAACTCTTCCAACATTACAGCGAACCTGCTTTGTTTTCATGACAGAGTTATGTCGAAAATCAAACTTTGAGAATAAATCGGTTTAACCTGGTACAATAGACCGGATTTCTAATCATCTTTTCTCATCGATCAGAAAACACCTTGACACTGACAAATACGTTACATTTTATACAAAAAAGACAATAAACCTCTTTCCCACCGCAGGGCTTTTATATTAACGATTGTATAACAAACATCGAAATGACAAGATCGGATAATGCTACAACTTTTCAAACAGTTTCAATTGTTCATGATGAAACATGTTCAACGAATGAAGACTTGCATAAGTTATTTATAATTATTTTCCTGTACAACTTTAAAGGTACATTAATGTGTATAGAATATTACAGTGTTCAATGTAAATACTGCCGTGGTGGATTCATTGAATAAAACGTAATTCAATGACAACATAACAAGGTTTTTATTTTGACTCTTTCCGGAAATATTCCAGTTTTTGTAATTTTAGTCTAAAATCGGATTTTATTTTACGTAAAATCGTAATTTCTCAACTTGAGCGTCATCAAAATACAAATCTGACCATTATTTCGCAAACTACATGAAATTTCGAAAAGGTTTTAAATTTTCATTCAAAAATTCGCTCCCCCGTTTACATACACAGTAGCCGCTCAAAGAAGAGCAAATGGCAAAACGCATGGGGTTTTTAGTTTTTTTTTTTTTTTTTTTTTTTCGGCAATGACTTTTCCATCAAACTTTTCAGGGAGTCCACGAGTTCACTAAATTGCCTTATTTTATAAATATTCCAAAATTTATCAGATTTTTGTTACCAACTATTCAACATTTTTATTAAAAGTATATCATATCCTTGGGTTGCTGCTCTCTTTGGGTTCGATATGGCGTTTCATTTTCACTAAGAAAAGTTCTAAAAAAATGTAAATAAAAATATATATCCTTGGATACTGACTTATAACCTTAAATGCTTGTCAAGTAAGGCAACTTTAGTGAAATCCCCAAAAATCAAGATGGCAGAGTCATTGCACAAGCCACAATTGAGTATTTTTTAAAAATTTGGGTTTTGCCGTTTGTTATTCAGGTTGAGCGGTACTGTGGTGTTCGGAAGCGCGAATTTTTCAACAGAAATGTTGTATATTATGGAAAATTTAATGTAGTTTGATAAATAGAGATCAGATTTGTATTTTAATGACGATAAAGATTAGAAATTACGTTTTAATCACGATGTTTCGTTTGTGTATCAGAGATGTGGTACAACATGAATACTTATTGTATCTTGCCATTGTTTCGGCTTTTATTAAGCCTTCTTCAGGGCTAAATAATCATTCAGAAGTGTAAGGAAAAGAAGTACGTTTTTACAGAAAAATCTCATCTGGCCATGTTTATATATAGTTTTTATTAAATTATTTATTTATTAATCTATTTCCAAATAGAAGAGCGATTTTACAAAGAAAATGTATTTACAATTTAA
The DNA here is from genome assembly GCA_039619505.1 of Cimex hemipterus. Taxonomy (NCBI): domain Eukaryota; kingdom Metazoa; phylum Arthropoda; class Insecta; order Hemiptera; family Cimicidae; genus Cimex; species Cimex hemipterus. Next base: position 29,319,650 of record CM077103.1, on the reverse strand, counting down.
TAAGAATTTACAGTAGTACTTCAATGTGGTTCCTTGTCGACACTTCTGAGTATTTAGCTCTGAAGAAGGCTTAATAATCTTAATAAACCTTGCCAACATACAACAGTACAGTAATCCCTTAACATTCGCGGGGGTTTGGTTCCTGAAAATTACCGTGAAAGTTAAATCCGCGAATGTTGAGTATATTTTCCTATGTTATAAGGAGGGTTACGTTCCATGACTGAAAAAATTGTGATAAGTTTTAAATCAAAAGAATATTTTTTTATTTCGTTAATGAAAGAGAAATGAAACCATTCTTGGAATAAGGCACTAGTCGCCCATACTTAGGTGTTTGATCTCCAAAAAACTGGGAGCTCATCTTTACTTTTTCCCTTAAGGGCTCTTGGGTTTTGGTATCTGTAGATCAATGTCGACTCGAATGGGTTAGGGTACAAAGTGGGGACTTTCAGCCAAAAAGGTGAAAAGTTTGGTTGGTCATAAAGACTTTATTTCAAC
>CM077103.1:29304732-29319145 GCA_039619505.1 Cimex hemipterus | reverse complement strand
CAGACGATATTTTCACCAAATTTCATGAAGATTGACGGAGTTTCGCGTGAACAGTGTGTCAGAGTAGTACCCAACTTGCAATCACAAGATGCATTTGCATAAAGTAATAAGCTGATACGATCTTTGGCCGCCTTAAATTCTGGAGCTGTTGTTTCTGCTTTTGAAATGAACGTGTGATTGGGCATCTTCTTCCAGAAAAGTCCCGTTTCGTCAGCATTGAAAACTTGCTGAGGTGAGTATCCGTCGTCTTCTATGATTTTTTGGAGTGTCGCTGGAACTCCGCTGCTTTATGCTGCTTCTCCAACTGATTTCAAGTTGTGTAGATTGAGACGTTTTTTGAAATACTCAAACCACCTTTCGCTGGCTTGGAAATCGGACTTGGAATCAGAATTTTCATTAATCATATCTTGTAGTTTATTTGCCTTAGCTCTTATCAATGCCGAGCTCAAGGGGAATCTCTTTTGCGCCATGTCTTCTATCCATAGTCCTAATGCTTTTTCAGTTTTCTTCCATCCCTTTGTTTCGAATTTGGCACACTCTTTTTGTCGACGCTGAAGAAGGTGATACACTGTCCCTTATAGAGGTCTCTATTGACTTTACAGAACGAACGGTTGATTCAATTTTTTTTTGTTTACTCAAGTGGTAATATTCCGCGAATACACAAGCCCAACCCATTTTGGACCATGTCTCAGATCTTCAAACGAAACATCATCAGTTAATCGATAAATCACTGTTTGTTACTTTTTTATGTAAAAAAAGATTTCAGACTAAAATCACAAAACGGTTCATATCTTAGGATAGAAACTTCGCTCTTGTGGCACTGAACTACGTTTTATTTAGTGAATCCGCGTTATTGATTTTATCCTGTAGTACCCTTTATAACGATAGAGAAGTTACGGTGCAATTTGATAAATTTAAGAATACACAATTAACCTCACAAGTTTAATAATGTTAACATGACTATGATAATAAAATGGATTGAGTAAAAGATATAGAGTATACGGCCTTCTTTAGTCACATTAAATAACAAACACGTTCCGAACGGGGCTTTCATTTAAATTGGTTCCTTTATTATTGTTTTACATCTTACATTTCATTGAATTTTAACGGGTTTTGCGAATTACTGGGGAATTAAATCAAATTAATTGACTTTCACCTGAACCTTCGAAAATATCTGGCGCATGCATTGTAGTTAGTATTATTAAATATTTCACTCTGATTTTCAAAATCGAGTAATATACAATTAAATTGTTAGTGTTTAAATAAATATTAGTCGAGGTACTACCCTTATTTGATGATGCTTTTTTCTTTTTTTTTTGTGGTTTCCAGTTGGGTTGATTGTTCATATTTTCTTGTTAGTCCCACCCACTCTTTTCCGTTCTTCCATTTAAACTTACTTCGTTTAACCGTGCCCTCTGTGTTGTCGGAGGCATTTTCAATTCCGGCTAATCATGAAACATCCCCTTCATTTTCGGAAGGTTCAATTAAATCTGCCTTAATGCTCAGCCATTTATCATATTTCATAACCCTGTTTATTGTCCAGTGTCGCCAATTTTCTAGGAAAGGTAAAATTGTTTTCTCGTGGAGATAAACGATCTATTAAAATTTTTGGAAAAAAGAACTGATAGAATCTTTCCTTTTTTCAAGCACATATGTTCCGTAAATTCACTTCTATGTTTAAATTCGAATCACAAAAAAAAAAAAAAAAAATCAATTCGGTACTAAAATTGTATAAACTTATTTCCCATGGGGATATATTCACAAATAGCTTGTAATAATGGTAAATTTACTTGATTATTCAGAAATCGTGGGATGCGATTTGGTGTGATGTAGCTTTCAGAAAAACATTTTCTTTATCATGCCAACGTTTTCGATCTTTCAGGGGCTAGAATATACAAACGTCGTTTAAATTTAACAAATACGTGTAGGATGTGGAAAAAGTGAATTTATACAATGCAAAAAATATTTTTTACGTTCAATCAAAGTAATTTCTACTCGCTCAAAGTGTTCGTCTTCTGTGTACTTGTGCCATTCTTGCGTGATATATCGATGTTTTTTCACTCACTGGCACTCTCAACACGACAGGCAGGAATTACGCAGAAAACAAACACTTTGAGTGAATAGAAATACGTTGATTTAATATAAAAAAAAAAAAAACATTTTTTGCATTGTATAAATTCACTTTTTCCACATCCTACGTGTATTTGTTAAATTTAAACAATATTGTCAATTCCAGGCACAGAAGAAGAACTCAATAAAGATCGAAACGTTGGCACGATAAAGGGATTTTTTCCCGTAAACCTACGTCACATCAGACCGCATCTCACGATTTCCGAATAATCATCGATTAACTGTCACCAATCACAAAACACACACACACACACACACGTTAAATTTACTTTTTATCCGTTATGCTTTGTCAAACACACTTATGTTTTCATGAATTAAATGTGTCATATTAAATGTTTCTCTCAAAAGTTGATACGTTTTCCATGCCTCAAAAGAGGTTTTGATCCCTCGTCCCCGACACCTAACGGAAGTTTATACATTAAGCCCTCATATGACAAAACTTACTTTACCTTACTTGGTCTGGCATGTTTAACGTGGTTATTTAGAATGTTTCAGATTATAATTAATAATATGAAGTAATAAAATCATACTGTTTAACTTGAAATTTAATTAATTTTACTCTCTGGAGCAGAAAAATTTTTGATTGTTTTCATCTTAATTATAATCAATAATAAAGTACTTTTACAATTTGTAATATTTTTATATAATTAAAATATTGATGACATTGTAATATAATTTTGTTCGCTTTTTCACAAAAATAAAAAAATTGTGTGTTTCAAAAGCTAATCTGGCAAAAAAAATAAAAGACCTGGCATATAGTACATATAAATACTGGCTTTAATTGTGACATGAAAGGTTTGACAATACAAAAGCTCTTTTCTTTGAAAATGACATCGTTCAACTAGTCCGTGACGTTTTTTTAAAATAATTATTAAATGCTCTTATAGGCGAACAGGAGCATATTTTTAAAAAATTTTGTTCAAACGTAAATGACCATATGTTATCAAATCACTCTCGTCGTTTTAACTGACCGCTGACTCCGCAAATTAGCCGTGGATCGTTTTTCGTTAATTATACACTCATTATAAACGCAAACATTGACATGTGCCGACCATGGAGCAGGAACAACCGCTACATTGAGGTTGAATGCTTAGTTACCGTCGGCGTAGGTAACAACCCACTGGGCAGGTTCAAAGTGTGGAATTTGCGGGAGGAATATTAGTTCTGTGAAATGTAATTTGATCCTTTAAACATTTAAAACAGTTCATAAGTATACATGGCTCATTTACAATTGGAATCATATGGTTTATTATAAATATTCTCCCTAAAGAAAAATATATTTCGTAATATTACAAGAAAGGCTTAGAATACTTACAGTTAGCTTATTTCCTGACAGAAAGGGTAACGATCGGGTGATCACAACAAAATCGTTTTTATTAGAAAGCTGTACTTATTCTACACCCTGTTGGGACAAACAAAAAATTAAATGTACATTTTTAAACAGAAATTATTTTCTTATATAAAATTTGGTGTTGTCACATTTAATAAACGATCAACTGCTAGTTCATCGTGACCTTTTATTTGCTTGCCTTTTTTTATCGAGTTGTACAGAAAATAATCTAGGTTTATGGTTAAATTTTATACCTAAAAATAATAAGTACAATTAAATAATTTTAAACTTTTTTTATTTATTAAAATGCCCTCCATCGCTATGTAACCACACTTCTCCCAATAATAATGACAATTTTTCTATGCCCACTGATGAAAATTTTAAGTCTGTATTATGAGCAAATTATGTAAACGCACTTTTTAACGACTTTAGATCAATAATCTTTTTATTTTTTAAAATACTTTGATTGAATGTAATAAAAAAAATTGCACTTTATAAATTCAATTTTTTCTTAATCTAAAATATTCTATCATTGTATCCTACATGTATTTGTCAAATTTAAACAATGTTTATAAATTCCAAGCTGTGAAGATAATCTCAATAAATATCGAAACGTTGGCATATATAAATAGCATAGATAACTTTTTTCTAAACCTACGTGACACCAAACTCATCTTAAGATATACAAATAATGATTGACTAACGGTCACGAAGGCCCACACATTTTGTAAAACTATTCAGATATCGTGAGATGCGGTCTGGTGTGATGTAGGTATCAGAAAAACATTTTCTTTATCGTGCCAACGTTTCGATCTTTTATTGAGATCATCTTCAGGTCCTGGGATGATCTCAATAAAAGATCGAAACATTGGCACGATAAAGAAAATGTTTTTCTGATACCTACATCACACCAGACCGCATATCACGATATCTGAATAATTATCCGTTATCGGTCACTAATCTGTGCACATTTTGTAAAACGTTATCCATCTGAAAGGTAGTCAGTTAGCGAGAATACTGGTGAATAGGGAGGATGAGACAGAACCTCATAAGTCATAATCAAGATTCAGCGTTCTTCGTGACATGGGGTCGAGTCGAGCAGGCAACAGAACCGGCTTTTTCCGATTGGAAGTTGTACTAAATCAGTCCAAATGAAGCCTACCAAAAAGTAACCATCAATTTTTTTTACGTTTTGAGGAGGGTCTTTGGAATCTCTCCTTCATCACAATTCCATTCGTAAAAGGTACGTTTGTGTTTCAGTAAAGAAGTGTTGCGCAACCTTCATAACGATTAATTTTTTTGCCGGTTGTTTAATGATGAATGCGCGAGGATCCCAAGTTTTGAGTTTTCATCGCCTTATCAATTGGGTTAAGTTCACCGGCGACGGTCTATTTGCTAACTGAAATATTTTTTGCAAGTTCTCGAAAAGTTTATTTAGGATTTTCTTTGACCAAAACTAGCAGAATATCCATCACCTAAGGAAAAATTTCTTCAAGGCTAAAGTTTCCCTCTCGAAATTTTTTCAACCATCTCTGAACGTGCTTTCACTCACACAGCCGTCGGCCCAGAATTCATTAATGTTTCAGGCTATTTGGGCACCATTCGACCCAAGATTAAGCTCGTAAAAGGGAATTACGTGAAAGTAAAGCGTGGGCGTCTTAGTAAAGACTGAATTGTTCCCGCGCAACGAAACGCTATTGAGGTAAATCAACATTTTTGTTTGGAAGAGGATTTAAAAAGTGGCGACATTCGTACAAAACAATAATTCATAAAACAGATTATTACATAACGGGGCAATTGAAAGAAAACGTGAAAACCTGCATTATTTTCTGGACAACACAACATTTGACACTTAATAGATGTCCATATTGTCAACGAGGATGAGGGTAGGTCGGCCCATTAAATAGTTTATATTTAAATATATATGGCCTATTCTCCGTCTGCCGATTTCGACTTTATCCCTTCGTTCGATTTGGCTTGATGTTTTCTACAGTTGGATTGTGTTTTTCACAGATATTACTTTATAATCTCCTGGGAATTCTTTAATGTAAAGACGGTTGAGATCAGAAAAAGATCATCTTAATAAAATGTTTGTAATTTAATCCTTAAAGTGTAAGGAAATAAAATTTTCACTTCTACCTTAGCAATTGAAGAACAGAGAAGAAAAAAATTAAAAATTTAGTTCAGCTTTTAGTTGAGATTAAAAAAAAGTCAGTGTAACGAGCGGAATTCGGCCCACGACCTTCGGCTAATTACGCCGCTCCTCTACAGTTTGAGCTATCGTGACTTCGATCCACTCGGACACTAAATTCCCATCTCAACCCCATTTTTCCCCCTCCTTTGAAAGGATATCTCAACTAAAACCTTATTTAATTGAAAATAATTCATTTGGTCATGCGGAACATGAAACTTAATAAAATTTAATGATTAGGTAAACCATTAATTCACTGTTTTCGTGGTCCGTTCGACCAATTAATATATCACAATTAATTACGGTTTTTAGTTGAGATGAAAAAAAGCTAATGGCACGAGAGGGATTCGAACCCACGACCTTCGGCTCGATACGCCGCTGCTCTACCAGCTGAGCTATGGTGACCTCGATCCACTCGGACATCAACCCCCTTTCCCCCCCTCCTTTGAAAGGATATCTCAACTATTTAATTGAAAATAATTCATTTGGTCAAGCGGAACATGACACTTAATAAAATTTAAAGATTAGGTAAACCTTAAAGAAAAGAAAACTACTTAATTACCATATACGAAAACAATATAATACTAGGTATATATCTAGGTAAAGAATAGAGTGGTGCAATCTACGAAAGCAAGATTAGTACTAAAAATTGATACCGTTTGTTATTGTATATACAGAGACTGAAAGAAGTCTGCATAATCTCCTAACCTTTTTCTTTTTAGACGAAAAATAAATTATTTATTACTTACTATAAACTAAGAAAAAATTTATAATCATACTTGTTGAACCCAGCATGGATGTGTTAATTATTGACAAACCTTAAGTGTGCTGGCCCTCTGATCTTTAAGTGAAAATTCTATTTTTTTCGGGTTTTTTCACACATCTTTGTTGAATGGTGTATTAGTTACATTTATAGCTACATTTTTATTATTGAATTAACCTACAATATGTAACTGAACCTATATACATTTTTTTACTAGTTATATATATATTTTTTTAAATTTTATTTTTCTTTGTAGTGTTATATATCTTCATATTCTTTATATATCTTTATTTTCGGTTTCAGTATTTTTTTTAACAACATCCAATTCTCTGGATATTGAGATCGCCGATCTCCCACGATCTCAATAAAAATGCCTTTATAAAACAGAACAATGGGTAAAATGTTGGCAAATGTTGAATATTCAGTTTCCTCCCCCAAAAAAGTCTAGTTTTCTAAGTTGTTTTCTTTTGAGCTAAGTCGTACTGACCGGTGTTACTTTTCAAACTCGGACTGCGAACTAAAATAGTACAGAAACATTACCAGAGACAAAAATTGTTTTCTGTCCATGTCCTCAGTAGAAAAAATATTTTTATGTTTTTTCGAATATTTACAAATATATTTTTTTATTCAAATCAAATAATGATGGGTTATGATAGTGAAAAAAAAAAATCATGTCGTAAGTTATTTTCAAATTAATTTACGATACTAACCAAGTTTCATTAGAACTGAACTATCATAGGAATTGATTTTCTGCCTATTTTTTAAGCATCTTACTTAATCTATGTAGGGGTTCGAATTTTCGTAGAGGTATACAGGTGAAAAAAAGACGAAATTCTGGGTTCGCCAAGGTTTCGGCTCCTGGCGATGGAACTATAAGGTGCCGAAAGCTCGGTGAAACCAGCGTTTAGTCTTTTTTCAACAGTCTAATGACCTCTGCAAAGATTCCAACCCTACATAGATTATCTGCAGGTTGATCAACAAACGTATCATTTAGTTTAATGACTTTGAAAATGATGCCCTGCCAAATTTGTCAAATCCGTTCATTTATTATTACGATATTAAAATTGGAAACAAACCAAGATAATCGACCTTAAGCTATTCAGCAATACGACTTTTTATCTCACATTTTACCAGCATCATTTTCAATGAAAACGTTTTATCAGAATAGGCTTTCTTCAATAATCCTTCGTTCAAATTTCGCTTTTAAATATTTTCAAGCTTTAAAAAATAGTTTTGAAGAGAGACTAAAGAGAAAAATGTGATGAACAACTCAAATACTCTACAACAAAGATAAAAGTTTAAAAAAAAGAAATGAAATAAAACTCTTACCTTTTAAAAATTATCAGAATCAATAGTCGTTAAGAGACGCAGATCCCAACGGAGAAGACTTAAGCACAAAAAGTGGGACGGGTCTAAGATCAAAACAGGAAAGAAAATGACAACATATATTTAACAAAACGACATTAAAAAAGGGGTTCTTCTGCCAGTACTGAAACAGATGGCCATATGCGTACAATTTATTTTTTCGTACATGCTAAGAAATATTTAAATTCGATCGTTTTTATTATTGAAAAAATATACGCGGAAGTAAATTTTAAATACGATTATGCGCTTAGCAAGTAGGCTAAATTTTCTATGGGCCCCTTTGTATCTTTTCTTTGGGAAAGACAAAAATTGAAACTTTCTTGACAGCTGATGTAAAAGTATGTTCTTATACCGATTTAATATTATGATTTAACGAATTTCAACCTAAGGTAGAAATTTTCCATTCGGTGAAAGATCTGCGTGAAAGAGTGGCAGCAAATCAAACAGATACCTCCTCTATCTCAATCTTCCGCTATGTTTGGTCCTGATCACAATAGAGTAAAAATAGTTGACCAAAACAAACAAACAACGTCAGTTTTTCTGATCCTGTTTGTGTACTAAATTTTAAACAAAAAACTTTCTATCCATACAACATTTTCTCATATTAAAGAAAGAATTCAATCTTTAGAGGCTTATTCATTTTTCTTACTAAATTTAAACAACGTATGAAATAAATTAATATTTTTCTTTTATCTATTTATACCTCGCTCATTGGTCTTAAGCACATTTGATAACATTTGAGAGGGTAAAACAAAAGAACTACTCACCAGTAGTCACTACTGCATATTACCGTTAAAAGGTAAGGGATAAAAGGCTTCCGGCTATGTGTATTACAGGATAATTGTTTGTGAAACTGTTGTAGCAGTTTTTCGCTATTTTAAGGACATATTGGATAATGTTATTGTGGTTGGTAAGATTGGATACATAAAAAGGAGCATTGCCAATCGTTTGGAGTTTTGGGAGGAAAAAGTTGGATACGGAGGTTGAAACTTTTTATTGGAGCCAAAAGTATAATGCCGTATATCCAAATGAATCTCAAAATAGTTAAATAAATGAGTAGTTTATTTTGAAGTGACAGTTTTGAACGATTGTCCAACAATCTTTTAAGAAATCGGAAACATCTGTTTAACGCTTATTTGAAACGCCTGTGCTACTTCCATGTAACTCGTTTATCAATGTAGATTTATGTTTGTTTTCCTATTTGTAGAGATTCACGGTAGAAAAAAAAACATTAGTCTCTCCATCTCTAAAAAATCGAAATAGATATCGGGCCATATTCTTCAACTAAAAGAAAGGTTAATTTCTTTCACTGTTTTAATAAATTAAATATTAGCTTTATGGATAGTTTATTTTCCTTTATATTTTAGTAAAAAATATTGTTTTGCCCCAAGCTATATATACATATACGATATAAATTTTGTGAAGGTTATCGCAAAACTATCTTTAACTTTGAAGATACCCTTTTACATCAAATCTCTTTTTGCCTTTCCCTGAATATTAATAACGCCAGAATTCGTCCTTTCTTTTAAAAATGGACGTTACCTTCGGGTTTTTCCAGGCAACATTTTACATTTTTCACGCTTAGAAAAAAAAGCCTCGGGGCTTTTATTCATAAAAATAAAGAAAAACCAACTCCACAATTCTGCAAAAAGATGCCCCTTGAGAAACAAATTGAAATAAAAAGGTGAAAAGTAAAATAAAAAGTAAGTTGTCGTATTTCTTGGCGGAGAATTAAATAATAATTCTTTTACCCCTTCGTTAAACCCCATACAAAATAATTCAATGCTCGAGTCAATTCAAGATATTGAAAGTAATCCCAATTTATTTGTGAAGTTTTATTCATAACTGTTTCACTTTTATAAACCACACACTCCCGAACAAGTTCAGGAAACCTGTGATCTTCCAACAGCAATTTGATAGTTTTTGCAAACGTTATCGTAGGATCTAATTACTCAAGGATTGCAATAAATGAAAATAGATGAAAAAAGGCAAAGGTTATTTTTGCGGAAAAGTTAGTTTTAGCTCGTGTATGGGTGTTTCGTTGATTAACACCAATCTTTTAAAGTTAATGATTCAATTTTTGGGGGGCGTCGGTGGCCGCAAGGTTCAGTCTTTGACACTGCGCTCATCACTGTAAGTCGTAAGATAAAGGTCTCGGGTTCGAATGCAGTGCGGTTGGATACCCGGAGTGGGGCGGCCTATCCTTTGGACCGGCTTCCCGGTATAGGACAATACGGAAATCATAACAAAATAGGCGGTTGTTTAAAAATGTAAATGAAAACGAAAATCCAAACAGTAAGGTCCAGGTCCCGACGAGACATACTTACAAATGGGCTTTTTTCAAAAACACCGGCACCATGAGGGTTTATATGACATCTGCTGTTGTGAACACTTTCGAAAAAAAATTAATGATTCTGTCAACAGAACAAACCTAATAAAATTATTCAGAAATCATGAGATGCGGTCTGGCGTCTGGAGCGAGCTGATACGTATCCTTTGAACATATGGTGAATTGGTGAATTGATATTTCCAATAATTCATAATCATCCAACAACAAAATAATTATAAGTTATACGTTCATGTCATATTATTTATTTTGACTTTTTATTTAATGCGTAGAAATTAGTGATCGTTAATCGATAATTATTTAGATATCGTGAGATGCGGTCTGGTGTGATGGAGGTTTCAGAGAACATTTTCTTTATTGTGCCGAAGTTTCGATCTTTATTGATATATTTATTTGTGTCATTCTTGTGTGTCGTGTCAAGTGTGCTAGGAAGATATTTGTGTTTTATGTTTATAGGCACTCTCATCACGACACGCAAGAATGACACAGTTACACAGAAGACAAACACTTTGAGTGAGTAGAAATATAAAAAATATATTTCGCATTGTATAAATTCAATTTTTTCCACATCCTACATGTATTTGTTAAATGTAAACAACGTTTATAAATCCCAGGCCCTGAAAATGATCTCAATAAAGATCAAAACGTTGGCAGGACAAAGAAAATATTTTTCTGAAACCTACATCACACCACACCGTATCTCACGATTTTTGAATAATTATCGACCAACGGTCACTACTGACCTAAATAAAATCGATAATTTTTCCATGCTTCCTTTAGAGTAGTCAACTATTTCGTACCTTTCCATTTCTTTCCTTCAATACATCTAAATTTTTCACATATTTTCTGATACAAGGAATCTCTCCCATATCGACCTCCAAATACTTTCCTACGTTAAGATGATGCAACCCCAGATCAAAGAATACGACTGAATTTAATCTTATTTGGTTACTTTGAAGAATGCAGATCTTTTTATGTATTTATTTTTTTATTATTTTTCTTTGAGCCGACCGTGAAAGTTAAACATATTTTCTAACACTATAAAACAAACTAATTGGTTTATGGTACCTTTATTTTACAGATATTGTTAGTAACATATCAATCTCTTCCTCTAAAGACGTTTATTTTTTTCCTTTTCTTCTCAACAATTAAGCAGCCATGTGGTTTACCACAAAAAAAAAAACTGTTTTATAACATTCCTTGGTTCAACACAGCTAATGCGAATCCTGTAGATTTTATGACCGCAACAAAGTCTAAATAATATGCTGCTTAGGGGGTAATTTGTAAAGATTATATTAAACCAGCTATTAAATATTAATCGGTTAATAAAAAAGGTTTAATTCCTTATTTTATATCTGCTTTCCCGTTACGAGATATATTTAATGAATCTGTGGATGTTTACGCTTAATTTTATTGATACATTAATTAGGTTTCGTGGTCCGATGGACTAAATAGATTCCCTTCAATTAATTAATCTTTAATTAGTTTTGGCTTAGATAAAAAAGTCAGTGACACGTGCGGGATTGGACCTTCGATCTTCGGCTAAATACGCCGCTGCTCTACCACCTGAGCTGAACTCGATCCACTCGGACACTTCCCACCTCAACCCCACTTTTGAATTTTCCCTCCTTTTTTGCCTTTTTTCAAACGTCGTGCAATCTGTTAGATTCTCGGCGACAAATGAAATGGCCACGTGGAGCTTTAGTGAAGGATAATTCATTTTGCTTATTACATCTATTTGGTCGCGCGGTTCCGATTGGCCAAACAAATTCTTTTCGAGTAATTAATCTTTAATTAAGGCTGAGATGAAAAAATTGAAAATTTGCAAAAAGGAGGGAAAATCCAAAAGGTTGGGCAGCGGCATATTTAGCCGAAGGTCGTGGGTCGAGGCACTGACATTTTTATCTCAACCAAAACCTTAATTAAAGATTAATTAGTTGAAAAAATATTTATACAAACGCTCGTTCTTTAAACAAATGCATAGTCGTACGTCTAGGTGAATGACTGTACAACTTTGCCAATCGTGTAAAATACGTTTAAATCGATTTTTCGCGCTCTCTCTCATACGCTCGACGACAAATCTGGGCACTTGTATGTATTTGTTTATTTTCCATTATAACTAGATATAAAGGTTAATGGTAGCAATAGCTAATTTGTCGAGTTGTTTCTTCGGTAAATCAATAAATTTGAGTAAAAAATTAATATTTTTGTTTTCTTTAAGATACGGCTTTAAGTCAAGAATATCTCGCCCGGGCAGACACTTTGGACAAGGATATAGTCCAGGCGCCGGTGTACCGCACACATCCACGATGGTCTACAGCGGTTTAGTACCACCGGAAATCTCGATCCGAGAGAAAGAAGTGGCTGACCGCGATTTATGACGACTAAAAGTGATCGTCTTATTAAAGATTCATTTAACGGTTTCTTTGATTCAATTCCCAAACGGTCCATAACGTAAGGGTGAGCTCCAAACAGTCAACAGAAAGTTTCATGGAATAACCAGGTCTCTAGACCTTACGTGTTCAATGTATACTAGAGAGGCGACGACTAATCAGCATCTTGCTTGGACAGTTGCACAGTGGGGTCTGATATCTTCAGGAAGTCAGTTACAGTATGAGGTGGAATCAATGATACCCGTGAACGTCTATTAACCGAACTTATTATCAAACAGACTTTTCTTTTTTTCTTAACAGAGAGTTTGTTTCTGCGAGAGGAGGAACGAGCCGTGATGAGAAGGTTAAGGACGAGGGCGTGGATCGAACTTTTCCTTCATGCGATTCTGTTTTCGGACTGTGTTGTATTGTTATTTAGGGAGAGAACTTGTTTTGTTTCTTTTTCTTTTACGTTTCGTCAATACAGAGGATATTGTTATTACATTGAATTAAATATTTAAAATCCAAGGGGCCACTGTTTTCCAGGGAAAATATGATGCCCCCCCTTTTTTGGAGGAAAGATGGAGCCAAGGGAAAATTTCCGCTGAGTCCACGATGCCCGGAAATGGTTTGTCAGCGGCACGACGCACGAGGAAACTGTATAAGCTGTTCCATTCGCTCCATTTATTGGGGACGATTTCGTGTTAATGGGTGATAATCCTCGACCGCATGTAGATCGACTTGTCACCCATTATGTGGAGTATGAATGGATTACCACAATGAATTAGCAAGCAGGTTCTCATGACATGAATCTCATCATGAATGATAAAGAGTCGTGATAGAAATCTTTCGCTGCCAAGCGCTGAACAGTTTCAAAGCCCCCAACGACAACCGAACGCTTATTTATTCGAAACGTAGACTTAAGGCCCTCTTCGAGGACAGAGAATGTAATGCGCGTTATTAGGTATTCTAGGGAGGAAAAAAACTGTAATTTCATATTTTCTCAGCCTTATAGTCAAAGACCTACGCGAGGTATCATTTTTTACAAAATCTTACCCTGAAAAAATGGCGTTTTAAATATTTTACTAACTTTAGTCGTCCATCAGTAAATTCAAACATTCGGCAACATGAAAAAAAAGCTAATGGCATGAGAGGGATTCGACCCCACGACCTTCGGCTAGATACGCCGCTGCTCTACCAGCTGAGCTATGGTGACCTCGATCCACTCGGACATCAACTCCCCATCTCAATCTCACCTTACGAGTTTTCCCTCATTTTGCCATATTTCAAATGCCTTGTAATCGGTTTGATTCTCGACGACAATTGACATGACGACGGAGAGCTTTAGTGAAGTGTATTTCACTTTTAAATCATTAATTTACTATTTTCGTGGTCCGCTCAACCAATTAATATATGGCAATTAATTACGGAGTTTAGTTGAGATGAAAAAAAGCTAATGGCACGAGGTAGCTCAGGTGGTAGAGCAGCAGCGTATCTAGCCGAAGGTCGTGGGTTTGAATCCTGCTTGTGCCATTAGCTTTTTTTCATCTCAACTAAAATCCATAATTAATTGTCATATATTAATTGGTCGACCGGACCACGGAAATAGTGAATTAATTCGGGAGCATGTTAAGTTTGGCACTTTTTACGGAAATTTCAAATTGAGCTTTGGAGCCTGGAAATCGTCCTTGGTGCTGCGCGCTATGGCAATTTATGAAGAAGTATAATAGACTTTCAATTGGTCACCTTCCACTTTGCCCGATTTCTCGATCTTTGTGGAGTTCCATGAGTTTTTTAATCAAATAACGTGTTTTTTTTTTTTTTTACTTGTTCATGTATTAAAGTAATCACTCTCTCTCTCTCTCTCTCTCTCTCTCTCTCTCTCTCTCTCTCTCTCTCTCTCTATCTCTCTCTC